>JAANDH010000747.1:239427-290127 GCA_011799765.1 Nymphaea thermarum
GAAGTGGATTGCCATTATATTCGGGATCTCGTTCAAGCAGGAACCATTGTCACTGTTCATGTTCCTTCAGAAGATCAAGCTGCAGATATCTTCACTAAAGCTCTTCCTATTGGTGATTTCTCTAGATGTTGTGACAAGCTGAGCATGTTTAATATGTATGCTCCAGCTTGAGGGGGAGTGTTGAACAAGAAAAGTTTTACGTTTTAGGAGGTTCCTTGTAATATTAAAGAGTTATAAGACCTCTTTAATATTTTCCTTATTTTCTATTGAGTTATTTTGTAAATCCCTTTTCTATCCTAATCTCTTTTATAAGAGAGATAAGGGTTATCGTAAGAAGTAGTTCTTTTGGTTCAATCTCACGACAGCTTCTCTCTCTCTCTCTCTTCTTCTCCGCTGCAACAATAAGGAAGATTAGGGCCATCGTAAGGAGAACGAACTTCCTCAATCTCTTGTCTGCCTCTCTCTCTCTCTCTCTCTCTCTCTTCTCCGCTGCAACATGGTATCAGAGCGAGGGATTTGCTGACGACGACGGCGTGGACCAAACCGTGAAGCACGCAGCTACAACGACGACGATCTCCGCCTCTCTGCCGTGAAGCACACAGCCGACGTCTTCCACTCGTCTCTCTGTCTCCCTTCAGGCTTGACGTCTTCTACTTCTCACGTTTCTTTATCCTTCTCCGTTCCTCTGTTCTAGTTGTTGTTTTCCAGCAACTGAACCGTTGTGGAGGAGTCTATCCACGCTAGAAAAGATGCGTGAATAGACTCCAGCCGTGGATGTTCAGAAATATATATATATATATATATGGCGGCAGTCACGTGGAGGACTGCCTTTTATGTCGTTTATTACAAGTTGATGGTTTAAGCGCTGTTGTCGTCCATGAATTGTAAAGATTAATCTGTGGTTCAGCTACGTTAGATGCATAAATAGATCAAGGGTTGGTCGGTGCTTAGCAGTGGGATTCTTCGTTGTTTTTTCTTAGTTGTGGGCTGGCTGTTAGCAGAATTTTGTCTTCAGATTGTTGCCTTGTTGTTTTTCTCAGTTGGACAGCAGGTTCATCGTTGCCCTGCATCTCACGTAGCCGTGTGGGACGTTGGCTCTTGTCAATCAGTTTTTTTTTGAAATATATATTCTCTTGTTTTTGGTGGTTGAGTTCTTGTGGACAGATTTATGATAGCTGAAAGTAATAAATCTGATTTTTCTCATGAAGTTAAGAGTGGAGGAAACCCTTTTTCGTATGGTTCTACTGTAAAGTTAGATGGATCTAACTATGAGATTTGGTCTCGTGTGTTTATGATGTCTGTGATTGGACATCAGAAGGAGCATGTTATAGAAGAAAATGAACCTGTTGAAAAGAGTGAAAAATATATTTCATGGAAGGGAGATAATAATATTGTCATGTCATGGATCATGAATAGTGTGCAATCCCAAATTGCATCAACTATTGCATACTACACTTCGGCTAAACAAATGTGGGATTTCTTGAAACAGACTTACTCGAATGACGGGAATGTTAGCAAAATATTGCAGGTAGAGGAGGAACTTCTTAATTTGCAACAGGGTGACCAAAGCCTTGCTCAGTATTTTGCTTCCCTGAAGTCCATCTCTGAGCGACTTAAGGCATTACACGCTCCATGTCCAACATGCTATAAGACTCATGGTGAACAGTCTATGGTGGCAAAATTCCTACAGGGTCTCTCCTCTGAATATGCAGTAGCAAAGGCTCAGATGTTGACTGGAGCAGAAATCCCTGATCTAGCTGATGCCTATAATAGGCTGAGTCGTCTTGCGGTGACCCTCTCTTCACCTTCCAGTGATATTCATGCCTCTGCCTTGGCAGCCTCAGGAGGACGAGGACGCGGTGTGTTCAGGGGAAGAGGCATGGGCCGTGGGTCATTAGGAGGTATGGGGAGATTTCAGTGCACTTATTGTGGGAAAATAGGTCATCTGGAAGATAGATGTTGAGATAAACATGGTCGTCCCACTGCAGCGCCATCCTTAGGCAGAAATGTTACATCAAAGCTGGGAAAGAACACTTTATAGTCTTCCATTGGAGCAGCCCAAGCAGCATCATCAGTAGTAGATGAATCTTTACCTTCTTCTCAGCTTGAGACAGTGACTGTGAGTATAAATAAGTCAGAGTATGAGGACTTTCTAGCACACAGATCTACGCAGCCATCGGCCTCCACAGTTATGACTGACAGTGCTATGTCTGTAGACACTATCTCACATGATACAGGTACTACTTGGATTATTGATTCAGGGGCATCCAGACACTTTTGTAGTAAGCCTTCTATGTTTACTGTGNTGCAGCATCTTCGATCACATCGTTGTCCTCCTCGTTCCAGTGGCATCTCAGACTTGGTCATCCTTCTGTTTCCAAGCTCCGTCATCTTCTTCCACATCTCTCCTTACCAGAGTCATTCCAGTGTGAAGCTTGTCAACTTGGCAAACACACTCGTAGTAGTTATTCATCGAGTCTCAGTCCGTCTAGTTATGGACTTTTTTATCTTCTTCATGTTGATGTGTGGGGTCCTAGCAGAGTTGCTAGTAGGTCAAAGTTTCGTTATTTTGTTGTCATCGTGGATGATTATTCTCGAGTCACCTGGGTTTTCCTTTTGAAGGAAAGGTCTGAAGTCGTATGTATTCTCAAAAATCTTATTATTGAAATAAAGACGCAGTTTGGTATTCTTGTCAAAAACATTCGCACTGATAATGCTCTTGAGTTTAAGGCATCAACCTTAATGAAGTTTTACACAGATAATGGCATTTCTCCTCAGTTTACATGTCCCCATACTTCCCAGCAAAATGGAATAGTTGAACGAAAACATCAACTTTTAAATGTAGCTCGTTCCCTTATGCTTCATACTAATCTCCCTACATATTTTTGGGAAGATGCTATCCTTACTGCTTGCTACTTGACAAATCGTCTACCCTCATCCTCCATTGATAACCAGATTCCCATTAAACTTGTGCATCCAAAGAGATCCTTATTTCCAGTGGCTCCCAAAGTATTTGGTTGCACATGTTTTGTTCACATTCTTGGACCCACACGTGACAAATTGGGAGCCCAAGCCGTTAAATGTATTTTCTTTGGTTACTCCAGAAACCATCTACAAATGCTTTGATCCCTTAACTCATAAAGAGTATATCAGTGCGGATGTCACATTCTTTGAGTCTCAACCTTATTATAGTCCCACTTCTACATCTACTGAGATGCCACGGTCTCCAAATCCACTACCTATCCCTCCTATTCCTTTGGAGTCGTTCCCGTGTGTATCTCCTCCGTCTGTTGTGTCCAAGTTTTGTGATCCACCGCTGGTCTACGCACGTCGACAGGAACCCTGTCATACTCCTTTGCCAACCGTTTCTTAGGAGGTAAGTACACCTGAAGTGCATAGCCCTATTGATGATCCTTGTCAAGATCTACCTATTGCTCTTCGCAAAGGCAGGCGGCAATGTACCTTACACCCTATATCTCATTTTGTGTCTACTGATGGGGTTGGTCAAACTATGCAACAGTTCATTCATGCTTTGGCTGCTCATATAGTTCCTACTTGTCACCAGCAGGCTTTATTAGACACCCAATGGAGACAGGCTATGCAAGATGAGATGGATGCCTTAGTGCAGAGGGAGACTTGGGAACTGGTTGATCCTCCTCCTCGATGCGATATTGTTGGCTCAAAGTGGGTATTCACAGTTAAGTATAATTATGATGGTTCTTTGGAACGATACAAAGCTCGATTGGTTGCTAAGGGCTACACACAGACCTATGGTGTGAATTTCTTTGAGACCTTCTCTCCCGTTGTTCGGTTGGGCACTATTCGCCTTATTATTTCTGTGGCTGTCCACCATGATTGGCATATGTATCAACTCGATGTCAAAAATGCATTTCTGTATGGTGATCTTGATGAGACTGTCTATATGCAACAACCATCGGGATTTAAAAGACAGGGGGAGTGTGGAAAAGTGTGTAAGCTGAAGAAAGCTATCTATGGACTCAAACAGAGCCCTCGTGCGTGGTTCCACAAGTTTTCCGAGGTAGTCTCTCAGTGTGGCTTTGTCAGATCTCCTCTTGATCATTCTTTGTTTATCAAGAAGACTTCCAGTGGCATAACTGTTCTCGTGGTTTATGTTGATGATATTATCCTCACGGGTGATTCTGATCAAGAAATGTCTGATACAAAGATGTTTCTTCAAAAACACTTTGTGACGAAAGATCTTGGTCCTCTACGATACTTCTTGGGAATAGAAGTTGCTCGTAATAAGGAGGGTGTTGTTCTCTCTCAAAGGAAGTATGTTCTTGATCTATTGCAGGATACAAGGATGCTAGGAGCTAAACCGGCTACTCTACCTATGAATCCACGTATACATCTTTATGATGACCAAACAGAGCTTGTGGATTCTAGGTCTTATAGATCCCTTATTGGAAAACTTCTCTATGTTACCGTGACAAGACCAGACATTAGTTTTGCAGTGGGAAAACTGAGTCAATTTATGGAAAAACCAAGGAAAGTCCATTGGGATGCTGCCTTGATGGTGGTTAAATATCTAAAATCTTCTCCTGGCAAAGGCCTTTTGTTCACAAAAGGCAAGACTCTGGAAGTGGAAGCCTATAGTGATGCTGATTATGCTGGTTCAGTAGAGGACAGAAAATCTACCACAGGATTTTGTGTATTTGTGGGAGGCAATCTCATATCGTNCCCTATTGGTGATTTTTCTAGATGTTGTGACAAGCTGAGCATGTTTAATATGTATGCTCCAGCTTGAGGGGGAGTGTTGAAATAGAGAAAAGTTTATGTTTTAGGGGGTTCGGTGTAATATTAAAGAGTTATAGCTCTCTTTAATATTTTTATGCTTTTGCTTATGATACTTTGTAAATCTCATGTTTTACCCTAATCTCTTTTATAAGAGAGATTAGGGCCATCGTAAGAAAGACTGAACTTCCTCAATCTCTCGTCTGCCTCTCTCTCTCTCTCTCTCTCTCTCTCTTCTCCGCTGCAACAGTTTTTCTTTTCAATCTTGCAGCCCTTTTACCAGTATAAGTGTATAACTCTGTACCTGAAAATGGTGGTTGAATATGTTGCTGATCTAAGGCTTCTCCCTTAGTTCATAACTTCATGGGATCAGCTCATCTCAAGTTGATGATCCGTTGCTGTTTGAAATCAGACTTAGAAAAGCTTATTCCTTGCACAATTCTACTTTGTATAGTAGGCTGCATTTGAATAAACTGCAAATATCTATGCCCAAAAATTTGAATATAGTGGGGTGCTATTTTATCACTCCTAATTTCGAAAATCAAAAAGAGAAACAGATGACCTTTTCCTTATGTTTAGGTTTCTGAAAAGGGAGTTGCATTTTCTTGGATTTATGGACAAAAGATGATCAGCCTAGATTTTTTTTTTCCTGCCTTAAGTGTAGTACAATGCTTTAAAATATCTTGTTCTGTTACTATATGTAGCCACATACTTTCCGGCAAATGCGAGCTGAGCTGGCTGCCATGTGGAGTCAAAGTGATAGGCCAAGAAGTTCTAGAAGAATGACTTCTGCAACTGGTGTCTTTGTTCCTTTGAATGACAACATTGTTCTTCAAAATCATACAGAAAGGCCTGTTGCAACTGATGATGATGAAATACCTATGAAGGTAACAGCTTGTTATCAATTTCCATGGGCTTTCTTTCTTATATCCCTATAAGTGAGAGTTATTAATATTTGAATCAGCCACCTAATATGGGAGGCTATGCTGTCTGCTGTGGTTCTTTTTAATGCAGTTCAACAGAAAAAACTTGTGCATACAGTTGTGGTAACAATTAAACTTTTTTGCATTCATCTAAGCATCTCACGCAGTGACTGCTTCCCATTTCACTTTGGTCTTTGCAATTTCTTAGAATATAGGTATTCAATTTTTACCTTTTATCTGTAGAACTGTTGCTTTATTCCATGGTTTACTGTTGCATGACAAAATAGTTTTCCATTTTATGTAGCCGAGCATGTTTTTCTAGAATCATCGGATTCCTATGAACAAGAGAAGAGAACCTAGGACTGCTGTGATTTTTAGTTGTTTTGTTTTTTCCAATGGCGACCTGGTTACACTTTTAGTTGCCAAAGGACTGTGATATGCATGTTTGGTTACAGCTGCGAGCTGAAGGTTAATTTAGAACCTTGCAGATATTGATTCTGAGCTGGTTTGGTGTGGGTTTTAACTGCTTTTTTTACCATTGTCCATTGACCACTCAAACTTCGGAAGGAAAAATGGGAAAACGGATTTTGCTTCTTTTTTTATGTAAGATTACAAATCCCTATAAAAAGTATGATTTAGATTTTAGATTTATGAACACAGACTTATTTGACCTGGATCATCCTTTTTCACTAATTATTGTATCTTAGGACTGTGAAATTCATCTGGATAAAAGATTGACTGTTACTGTGAGATTCATCTGTCAGAAAAGTATGCATCTTTTACTGGCTTAAACTGATTTGGCATCAAACATTCAGAAGTTTTATATGTGGAAGTGTCATCCATTTTTGGCTTACTTCTGCTAATCCGGTTTTAGACTCAAGACTACCTTGACGAGTCCAAAATTTTCTTCTTCTTTAGCACCTCAGGACCTTAAGTGTAAAAGCCAAAGGGATGGAACAACTTTGCGACATGAGAAGACATGCCACTAGATGTATTTTAAATTGTCCAAGAGAAGACTAAATACTTTTGTAACTACTGTTCAAAAATTATTTATCTCGACTCTGAACAAGACTAGTTAAGCAGTTGATGTTTCTCTTGGTAATTGCCCAAGTATTTACATGAACTTGAATTTGTTAAAGTTATAAGTCAAGGAAGAATATAATCCTAGTTTCTAATTTTACTGACAGAACAGAATTGTATCTAAGGATGACTTTAAGGTCTTTATTTCTGTTACAAGTTTCAACTCCACTATTCTCGGTTTTGGTGCTGTAGCCAGTGCCTTGACTTTGTGCCTCCATGGTATTCAGGCAATAATCCAAAGCATTCATGTTTTAAAATCTGATCTGTTTTGGTATAAGTCCTTGTAACCTGTTCGAGAGTTCCTGTTGGGAATTGATCAGGCTAAAATAATAATAAAACATTTATTACAGTTAATTTGTTATTATTGATTAGCAATCTGATTTCATTTATTTCTGCAGGATCTGTTACAAGCTGTGTTGCCATTTGACTTGTTGCTTGATCGAAGAAAAAGGAGTCAATTTGCTACTACTGTCAACAGAACTTCTGGAGTTTCTGAAATGCCAAAAGTGGTTTCTGATGCTGGGATTGCTCTTGCATCTCTTTTAATTTGTGAAGAGGCTCTTGAGAAAGAGTTGTTTATATCAATTCCGTATGTTATTAACTTATTATCCATCCATTTGGCATAGCTGTACTTTATTACTTATCTTATAATAATTGGGAAATATGCTTGGAAAGTTCGTGCTTGTGTTTTATCTGTTGTCTGATGGAACTTTTATCTTCTGCAGATATATTCCAGGCATGGAAGTAACCCTATCAAGTCGCTTGAAAAGCTTGTACAGTATTTACTGCAAGGTTTGAATTGTCCCCTATAAATGTCTAAGTTCAGTTGCAAACCATTTCAAAGTTACCAATGGTCCTCCAGGTAATAATTTGTGCTCACAAGCTAGCAACTAGAAAAGAGCCAGTTTGTATGGTAGGCATGTAAGGTAAAGAATAAATTTAAGAAATATTGGAGACTATTTAAATGAAATTAACTGTACAGTGAAGGGAAAAAAGGGATTAATCTCGCTCAAGAGCATGAGAAAAGGAATTAATTTAAGAAGTATTGGGGACTATTTAAATGAAATTAACTGTACAGTATACAGTGAAGGGAAAAGGGGATTAATATCGCTCAAGAGTGTGAGAAATGGTACGCTGAAAGCCATATTTAATACTCAGCTACTAAAGTGGAAAATGATGAAAAGAAGCATTTAGAGGTACAAAATTACAAAGCATCTTTTAGGCAGATTACTTATGATTTATGTGTAATACTTAATGGTGATAGCCCTTTGCGAGATATTTACTTAAACTCAGGTGACTTTTTGGAGAAGTCAACAGCTAAGTAGATATCTGTACATACTTCAAAAACTAAGGGGCATTCATCTTTAAATCTTCCAAAATTAGGGACAATTTCTGAAACTGTTCATGAAATCTTGCATACCCTAAATCATGAAGGGAAAATATGTTTCTGATGATGAAGAACATGTAACAGCGAATTTTAGAGAAGTTTGCTGTTGAAAGACGTACTTAACAGTGAATTTTATAGAAGTTTGCTGTTGAAAGGATTTGTGCAATATTATCATTATTATGCTTATTAGCTCCTAGCTAGAGACAAATTGAGATGAAAGTATATTTGCAACTGATAAGGATATTAATGTACCATAAAGCACACATTGTCCTTATTTCTTAGCCTAGCTGATTGTTAATGAATTACGAAAGTGCCTTTGTTGTGCCAACTCCATCTCATGATTTTGCTTTCTTCTAGTAGATGAAACGGAAGGGTGTGAGCATCAGACAAGTTTATGATGCACGTGCACTGAGAGTGGTGGTTGGTGATAAAAATGGGTCCCTTCATGGTGCTGCTGTAAAATGCTGCTACAGTCTTCTCAACATGGTGCATAGGTGATAATTGAATTTTATGACTTCTTGCTTTCTTTCTTAAGCCGCTTCGTGTGTGTGCGTGTTTGCTTCTCCACTGAAGAATACTTTGAGATTCATATGGCAAAAAAAAGTAACATGATTAATGGAAATGAGCTTTTCTTTAAAAAGAATTTGGATATACATGATGCAACCCCAACTGAATAAGAGGACACACAAGCTGGGATTAATCATGTGGATCCAGTTGGACCATAAATGGAATACAAAAAGATAATATAAGGAACTGGAACGATCTCAGAAACTAAGTGGATTGGGGCCTATGGAGATGATAAATACCCTTTACTTCATAGTGGAAGCTAAAAACTAAGAATTCCAAAATTCTTCTCTTTCTCTTTATCTCTCTTCGTTTGAACTTTGAACCATTTTTTAATTCACTTTAAAGACAAGATCACTTTTAGAAAATCTGTTGGTAACATTTGGTATCAACACAAGTTATCGCAATGACCTCGAACAATCATGGCATAAAAGGGATCAACCAAGAAATGAATGGAATGAGGAAACTGTGGCGCCATGGAAAATTGGGAAGAGAGTCTCTGGATGAGCGGATGAGAATGATGGAGAATTGATTTTGATCTTTGGAGAATAAGCTGGAGCAACAATTTGTCGTCAGCCAGCTGGAACACTCACCATCGGCTATTTGAAGTGTCCAGACTCCAGATCACCATAATTGATAGCTTGATCATTGCCAAGAAGGGTTCGATGTCAAGGATACTTGAGCCCTAACAGACTTCTTGGTGGACCTCTTTGACCAGACCATTCATCGCTAGACAATTTATTAGTTCAGGTAGGAGATAAGGTGATCTTAATGGCCAGACATTTTGACAAACTGACAAATCAAGCTGGAGCTGCCTTGAGTTTCCAGCAAAGTTCTCCTTCCTTGGATATTCCATGCAGAGCACTATTTTCTATTTTGTAGGAATACTGGCTCAACTGTGTGTAGATGTGACACCCTGTTTGGAAGAAGATGTAGTGTGGTGGTATAGTTGGTTCATTAATGCTTAGAAACATACGTTCATTGTACACAGGTGAGCAGCCCACATTGGCCAAGGTATTTACCTGTGGTTGAATATTCCTGTGAAACTTCTTACCATTCAGCCATTGGCACGATGCCCTTTGATGCCGTTTATGAACAGCTGCCACTGTTGCTACAATAATACAATTCTAACTGTTTGTTCTAAACTGTGGTGGCCATTCAGCTTCACACAATAGATGAAATTATTAGAGAACTTGAGACTCATTTAACCATGGTCCAGAATTGCATGCACCAAATATCTGATGATGACAAGAAAGGGAAAGAGCTTCAAGGAGACTGGTTCTTTGAAAGCTTTGCCTTTATGCGCTTTTACAAGACAGTGTGTTAAACGCCGGGGACTTTCAACTTGATATTGAGGAGTTTAACCAACTTGAGACAAATGGGGAAAGCTACTTATCATTTACAGCTGTCAACAGGATCACACGGTCTATGTTTCATGATCATGGTTAAAGCCCTTCGATGAGGATCCTTGTAATAATTAATGTCCTAACGGCTGTCACATGGGTTGCATGCAGTCGACGAGGATCCTTGTAATAATTAATGTCCTAAAGGCTGTCACATGGGTTGCATGCAGGGAGACGGTATATATATATATTATATATATTATATATATTATATATATATCATTCACGTTTAAGAAAAAATACTGTTAAAGTTTTCTAGAGTCAATTTGAGTCTTTCTGAAATATTAGAAAGTGGACAAGCGTCTACTTATTGTTTTCTTATATTTTAGTGGACTGAAATTGTAAATATGTAGTCAACACCCTAATCTCTTTTAATATGAGATTAGGGTTACGTGAATAAGATCTGAAAGTTCTCTCTCTCTCTCATGTCCCTTTCTTCCTTCAATATTCAACATGGTATCAGAGCAACGGACCTAGGGCTGTGCGATCTAGGGTTTCACGCCTAGGGTTCCCTCCTTATCTCATTTCTCTTCTCTTCCTCCAAACTAGGGTTTCACGCCTAGGGTTCCTGCTGTTTACAAAACAAGCAAGTTGATTGTTTGGTGGAAAGAGGCTAATCACGTTTAACATGTAGAAACGTGATCAACACCCTTGTGTTGTTGTTGCCGTGGAAGACATGGAGAAACGTTGATGAAGTTGCTGCTGTGGAAGAAGATGGTGGATCTGATCAGGTCCTCAGGATGTATCAGATCTGAGTTTCTGTTGCCGTGGAAGAATATCTATGTCGCTCAGATCTGATTTTCTGCTGCCGTGGAAGAAAACCTAATGACGTGATATATCAGATCTGCCCTTTTGTTGTCGCTGCATAAGATCGTGCGGGGCATAGTTAATTTGCTGGTTGTGGGTACAGTGTGACGTGAGAGAGAGAGAGAGAGAGAGAGAGAGAGTGAGTGAGAGAGAGAGAACTTTCAGATCTTATTCACGTAACCCTAATCTCATATTAAAAGAGATTAGGGTGTTGACTACATATTTACAATTTCAGTCCACTAAAATATAAGAAAACAATAAGTAGACGGTTGTCCACTTTCTAGTATTTCATAAAGACTCAAATTGACTCTAGAAAACTTTAACAAATACAAATAAAAATTTGGACATAGCACACAAATTGGGCAAATCAGCAAAAAATGAAATCTGGCAAATAAATCAGCACAAGCTTCCAGCAAGAAATAGGGCAAGTCAGCAGAACAAAAAAAATTCAGAATACTAAATTGAACATAAAAAACTAGAGGAAGATGGATAGAAAATGAAGAAATACTGCCCATGTTCATAAGACGCCTCCTGTTGGAGGAGTCGTTGACTCGTTGGACGTGGGATTCATTCCCCTGATTGTTTGAAACCCAGCATTGCAGGACAGCAGCCTTCGTTCGGTTGAAAGCTGCTTGGTAAAAAGAAAAATTAAAACCCATAATTTTTGGACAAAAATGGAGCCGGACAACTTTAACTGACTCCATTTTTTACCCTAATTATTTCTGTAGTTCGGTTTAAAGATAGGATTATTCTTGATCAAGTTCACTTGAAGCAAATCTGTTGGTAACAGATTTTTTATATGATAAGAAACTTTTGGTGAATAAGTCATGAACATCATATTTTCGTTATTAAAAATCCTTCACCGCAGGATGAATTATACTTGAAGTTTCCTAGCTCATACAAAATATGTCATTGCTCGGCTTATGTTTGTGTGTGGGACAAGCAAGCATATATTCTAATCCAATATTTGACGGTAGTAGTTGCATAGGCTTCTGTAGAAACACAAACCACGAAGAGGAAGAAGAAGAAGAACACACGATGTACGTGGAAAAACCTCGGACGAGGAAAAAACCACGGGAAGCTCTACCTAGGTGCACAACCGCAACCCTAGGAGAGAGAAAATTCTATTTCACTTAACTCTACGATTACATGTAAGTGACAAATATAAAGAGGGAGAGAAGAAGTGCCGCCTAGGGTACCGAGACAGCCTCGGTACCCGCGCCCCACAGGACCGGGTCCATATCTGGACCCGGTTCCTTATTACAGTATATTCTAACACTCCCCCTCAAGCTTGGCATACATGTCAAACATGCCAAGCTTGCTAACATTTTTCTCAAATTGAGATGTACATAAAGACTTAGTTAAGACATCAACAACTTGGTCTTCAGACTTCATATAGGGCAGAATCAACTCCTTAGAATCTATGCGCTCCCGTATGAAGTGGCGGTCGATCTCCACATGTTTGGTTCTGTCGTGCATGACCGGATTGTTTGCCAAGTTAATAGCAGACTTGTTGTCACAATACATCTTCATCTTCTCTTCCATTTTAACCCCAATATCAGCTAAAAGAATTTTGAACCATAACATCTCTGTAACCCCCATAGCAACAGCCCTGTATTCTGCCTCTGCACTAGACCTGGAACAAACTTCTTGTCTCTTACTTTTCCATACCACCAAGTTACCTCCAAGAAAGATGCAGTATCCTGTGGTAGACCTTCTAGTATCAGTGCATCCTGCCTAGTCGGCGTCAGAATATCCTTCAATACTGAGTTGATCTTGTCGAGTGTAGAGCAGTCCTTTCCCTGGGTTATTCTTTAAGTATCCCAAAACTCTTTCAGCACTTTTCCAATGACAATCAGTAGGAGCATGCATGAATTGACTTAACACACCCACAACATATGTAATATCCGGACGAGTAAGAGTGAGATAAATAAGTTTACCAACTAGTCACTGATACCTCCCTTTTCCTTCCTCATCCAAAATCGTCCCGGTCTTGATACTTATCTTTGTGCCAGAATCCATGGGAGTAAGATATGGCCTGCATCCCAATTTTCCTGTCTCTTGTAGAAGATCCAAAGTATATTTTCTTTGGCTCATGACAAGGCCAACCTCAGATCGTGCGATCTCAATTCCCAAGAAATACCTTAATTTTCCCAGATCTTTAAGATCGAATTCAGCAGCTAATGTTTCCTTCATCTTCCCTTTTTCTTCTTCGTCATCGCCTGTGACAATCATATCATCAACATATACAAGTAGAAGGCTCACCAGACCATTTCTCTGCTTGATAAAGAGGGTGTGATCACCATTTGCCTGTTTATATCCATTTGTCTTCATAACAACTCTTAGTCTTTCAAACNTGCCTCATGCTCATGAAAAGTAACATCCCTGGAAACATATATTCTGGAAGTGCTAGGATCGATACACTTGTATCCCTTCTGGGTGGAGGAATACCCCAAAAAGACCGCTTTGATGGACCTAGGGTCGAGTTTCTTGAGCGTGGGACTATGATCATGGACAAAACAAACACACCCAAACACCCGAGGGGTCAAAGGCCAGTGATTCTGAGTAGGCTACAAAACAGAATAGGGAGATTGACCATTCAGCACACGAGTAGGCATACGGTTAATAAGATGAGCACTAGTGAGAAGTGCATCACCCCAGTACCGCTTAGGGACATGACGTTGAAACATAATGGTCCGGGTGACGTTTAACAGATGACGGTTCTTCCTTTCAGCCACGCCATTCTGAGGAGGTGTGTAGCTACAGGATGTTTCATGTATAATACCCTTGCTTCGCAAGAAGTCATCAAGGGATTGAGAGACGTACTCTCGAGCATTGTCAGTACGAAAGGCCTGAACAGAGGTCTGGAATTGAGTTTCAACAAATGCAACGAAGTTTTTGACAATGCCGGAAACTTCACTACGGTCTTTCAACAAATACACGAATGTACACCGAGAGTAGTCATCAATAAGAGTCATGAAATAATGGAAACCACGACAAGTGGGTACTCCCGAAGGACCCCAAACATCAGAGTGAACCAAAGCAAAAGGACGGTTGGTTTTATTGGATGAAATATGATACGAGGCCCTAACATGCTTAGACAACTGACACACTTCACAGGTAAGGGAGTCCAAGGAAACAGAGGTAAAAAGTCGAGGAAACAACTTCTTAATCAACTGGAACGGGAGATGTCCAAGCCGCTCGTGCCATCGCAAGATGGTAGATCTGTCCTCCACACCTGACAACTGTCCACTAGTGGCTGAAATAAGAGCAAAAACAACCTGCACGGGCAGTCTGTAGAGTCCATCAATAACCGAACCAATCTCAATCTTCGTCCCCGTCACCAAGTCCTGCAGAAAACACCGATCAGTAGAGAATATTAGATTGCAATTGAGTTCTTTGGTAATACTGCTGACAGATAACAGATTCACCAGAATATTGGGAACATGAAGAGCATTCTGAAGAAGATATTTATTCAACAAGGACAAACTCCATTTCTCAGCCACAAAAATAGAAGACCCATCAGCCATAGACACGCGTTGTTGCCCGGAAGACAATTTGTATTCTTGAAACATCTTAGGATCCCCATGCGTAGCTCCGCTATCAACAATCCAATCACCGACCTTGGGAGGCATCTTTTTAGCCATCACGGTCACCAAAGAGAGACAAAGACAGAAAAAACACCGGGAAACCCTTCACCGGCACAAGAGACAACAAGACAAGGAGCGGCAAATCTGACGGCGACGAAAGAACGACAGCGCCGTAGGTCACCCGCGCGCGGAAAAAAACGATGAGCACCAACGGGCAGTAATTAGAAATCTATCTTAGTGTTCTTGCTCTCTTTTTAGTTCAAGATAAATCTTTCCTTGCTATTTCTCTCTCCATTATAGCAGTGGCCTAAGGGTTAGTTGGGGTTCTCACTTGTTTTTCAGCTAACCCCCTTTGTTAGCAGCTACAGCGAACTGCCTTCGCTAACCTACTCTCTCTTGGGCTGCAATCTCCCACGGGTAGAGGTTGCACCACACGTTCTCATTGCTGGAATCACGATGCAAGAGGCAAAGCCAACAAGTATCAGGGTATAGAAGTGAATAGAAAATCAACTTCGATATGAGGAAAGCCTTCACCCGTAAGACCAATTTAACCCCGGTCTTTCGTAAGGAAAGGGGGATGCGATCGCCGGAGCGCCGGCGGACGTTGAGGCAATCCTCAAGTTATGCTCCTCTCCTCCTTTATGTCCTCTACCAAGTCACGGACCAGCCACCTCTCCTTGCACGGTGGGCGCCAAAAAAAGAAACAGATGGAATCAAAGATCAACCAAGCAAGATATTGCAGGTAAGAGGCGGATGCACTTCACTGGATTTGCAAAAAACCCCTAGGAAGTGACGTGAATAGGGGGAGGCAAGCCTAGGAAGCGCCTAAGCACGCATATCTCCCTTCTTCTCCGGGAAGCAAGACGACAACACCGGCAGCAGCGGCGACCGTGGGGGCAGCGGTGGCGCTGAAAAACGCAGGAACGACAGCGGAAGGAACACACCGGTGGCGGCGGTGCTGGACGGCGGCAGCGCTGGGAACAGCGATGGCGGCAGCGTTGCTGGACGGAACACACCGGCGACGGCGGTGCTGGACGGCGCAGAAGATCTCTACAGCGGTGACGGAACAGAAACTCCAACGGCAACGGCAACGGCGGCGCAGACGGTGGCGGAAAGAAGGACGTCCGCGGCAGAGCAGGGCGACGTCACAAGTGCAGCGGCGGCAAACGATCCAGGCAACAGAAATAGACGCCGGAACTTCAACGGCATCGGGCGACGGCAACTTCCACGACGAACGATCCACGAAAGATTCTCTTCTCCAACTTCGATGGCTCTGATACCATGTAGAAACACAAACCACGAAGAGGAAGAAGAAGAAGAACACACGATGTACGTGGAAAAACCTCGGACGCGGAAAAAACCACGGGAAGCTCTACCTAAGTGCACAACCGCAACCCTAGGAGAGAGAAAATTCTATTTCACTTAACTCTACGATTACATGTAAGTGACAAATATAAAGAGGGAGAGAAAAAGTGCCGCCTAGGGTACCGAGACAGCCTCGGTACCCGCGCCCCACAGGACCGGGTCCATATCTGGACCCGGTTCCTTATTACAATATATTCTAACACATTAGTGTCTTCTCCGGATATCACTCAGCTAAAATATATTCTTTTTGGAATATTCAGAATCTCATACTATTGCTGCTTGTCAACATGGCAATATTATCTCAAATTGTGATAACATGTTCTTCATTTCTACAATTCTATTTATCCCACCCAACAAGTGGCAAGGAGTATTTTGTAATGACTTAATATTTATTGAGATAACTGATATTGTAAATATTCAGATAGATATATCATGAAATTGCAGTTGCATGCAGCCTGTGCTTGGATCCTAAGAAGTGGATTTGGTTAAGAAGTAGATTTGTTATTTACTTATCATGCAGGCTGTGGACTCCAATAGATGGAGAATTTGATGATTATATTGTGAACCCAAAACCAAGTGGCTATCAGGTGATGATTTAATGCTTTCTTTCCTACATGCATATGTAGTTGCTTGTCTTTTTGTTCATTTATGATTAGAACAGCCTTGCTGAAAGGGAAAGTAAAAATTGTTTCCAATTGGTTGGATTGATCAATGTATTCAAATGTGATAAGTAATTGTTATGCCATGAGGACTGGTATGGACTTCATAGGGTACAGGTCGTTTTATCAATCAAATGATGACATACACATTCATAAACAGAAAAAATTGATATCTTGGTATAAGATCTTTGTAATAGAGATTGTATTAATCAATAGGAATGTTTGTGTTCTAAATGGAAATAAACATATGTCCTGAAAGTTCATGATAAATATTTAAGTATACACACAGTTATTTTGTATTCACTATATCACCATTAGCCATGCATGAGGGGAATTATTTATTGCAAAATAAACCTTAATTCTATGAACATTACAGGGTTTAATTATTTCCACCATCTAACACTTTGCTTTTGTTCTAGTCACTCCATACCGCTGTACAGGGTCCAGATTGTTCTCCATTGGAAGTACAAATAAGAACACAGGTATCAATCATTTAGTAGAAAATATGTTCCTTGGTAGGTTTCTCTTCACTATGCTGTCTAATTTTTCTTACTCCCATGTTCAGCGCATGCATGAATATGCAGAATTTGGACTTGCTGCTCATTGGCTTTACAAAGAAGCAGAAAGCAAAGGGGCACCCCTCCTGTACAGTCCTGATGCAAGTCCATCTTCATCTGAGATTGCAACTCTAGATCCTGAGACTGCCATTCAAATTGAGGGGTATCAGAAGATGAATCCTCTCAAGGTTGGGCATCCAGTCCTTAGGGTAGATGGGAGCCATTTACTTGCAGCTGTGATTATCAGGTTTGGCAGCTAAATTCTGCCTGCATCTTTTGCATTTTCCCTATGCTTAACAGAGAGAAATGTCATTTGTCATTTTCAGTGTGGAGAACAATGGGAATGAACTGCTTGTGGCTGTTGGTTTTAGGCTGAGTGCTTCTGAAGTGCTTATTGACAGAAGATCCAAGTTACAGAGGAAGTGGTGGGAAGCTTATGCCAATCTCTACAAAAAGGTTGGAGACAATGTATATATATATTTTTCTGCTTTAATCTGGTTCTGTACTTGTAATGCCAATATCTAATTCTGCAAGGAAATGTAATTACTTTTCTTTATATGTCAAGTATGTTTTTTGCTCCTTAATTCTGTAGCAACTTCTAATGAGTGGTCAATCTGGCAAGTATATCTTCAGAAGAGCCTGTGAGAGAGATGGTTTGTTATGGTAATGCTACTTTATCTCGAATTTATTCATTCCAATGCGGGTCATGTATAGATCCTCTCATTATAGTTACCACCGTGTCACTGACTTGAACAGTTTCCTGGTACATTGCCTTCTTAAAACATTTAGATATTTGTCATTATGTTCAAGTCAAATTGTGAAGTCTTCTCTAATTTGTTATATAACCTTCTCTATCGTGCCTTGGTTCAGGTCACCTTGTGTAGCATGTTCCACATTTGAGTGCATGCTCCACCCTAGATCAACTTCTTATAATCATCATTCATCAGAGGGTTATTTTTTCTTTAAAAAATAACATCCAATATGCAGAGTTGGATGGACATACCTACAAACAAGAGTTATTATCTATTCTCATATCCTTTCTGAAGGCTTGAAGGTCATTTCTCGTCCTAGACATTTACAAAATGTTCCCAAGATTTGCCAACTTTGATAGTTATCATCTAGGCAGCCACAAGATGATCTCAAGATTTGCCAGCTTCTGGCACTATACTGTTTAGTATGATCACCTTACCTGATCATGCTTGGAATCTTGTCCAGCAAGCTTGCTTTCTTTACTTACTCAAATAACAGTTTTGGATAACATATTGTGTTTGTGATAATGTTGAAATAGGAGTTCATAATATTGGAATCTAGAACATTTTCTTCACTGTCAACATCATGTAACACATTGCTCATTCTTGTAAGGTTGTGGCAACAAATAACCACGTTGAAGTCAAAAATTCTTAAGGATAAATGGTCTCTTTGGAGGAACATTTGCTTCAGTTTCACACAGGGTCCCTTTTTGAACTCAAAAGGGATGTGGTGTTCAATTTCGTTAAGTCCTTACAGTAAACTCGGTGAATTAGTTTTAGACTCGATCATTGTATTAAACTTTAGAAGAGAAAGTTCCATGATATTTGCAAAAGAATTTGTAATGGCTCCTTAATTTGCAAAAAATCTGTTGTATGGGGGTAGGTGAAGTAAGATATGTTTTCTACGGTATTGCACCTCTAATTTGATAAGTTTGCTCTCTTTCTCCCCATTTTATACCTCATTTTCAACTTTGGGCTGCTAACTTTTTTCAGGTGTCTGATGAGTGGTGGTTCGCTCCGGGACATGGAGATTGGTGCACTTGCTTAGAACGATATAAACTTTGTCGTGATGGGATATATCACAAGGTCTGAACCACGTCCATATATCATAGCTGTAACTTGGTTATCATGATGGTTCTTTATAATTGATTTGCTTCTGTTAGACAAGATCTGGGAGAAATATGTAATTAGGATGTAAGAAAATAATTATCTAAAAATGGCAATTGAATGTCACTGGATTATGACAAACATTCTCCCTTTGATTTGCTGGCAATTTTAGGAAGCCACCAAGATCAATATACAACGCTGACTTCTGTATTGGGTAAGACTGTGCCATGTAGTTGTCAGCTTCTGTTACCTTGGATGTTTAAAAGATGTCTTTCTTTTAGCTCTTGAATGTTGATGAATAAGGTTCAATCACTTCGTGCAATCATGGACTTAAGACATTTATATATCCATTTAACCACTTTATTTAGCGATGTTCTGGCTCCTTGGTCACTGGATTGATATTTGGAATTATTAAAAGGTATTATCAAATGGGGATGGTTCATTCTGATTCCATCACTTGTTTCATCGTGTGCATGTAGCTAAACGTTGAAAACTCAGGTTCATTTACTGTGGGCAGATGACTGAACATCCATGTCTTGGTCCTTGTTTTGGTTGATCAGGTGTCTCTTATGGCATCTCCTTGGTGCTAAGGCCACGAACATGGCAATATTCTTGCATGAAACTGATGTTGTATTTAGCATTGGCAGAATTTAAGGCATTTGACATGGTTGGGCAAGCTGTGCTTGTTATGTGGATTGTCATGATTCAACTTGCACGGTTGTCTCACTCTAGGGGCTTTACCACTTGAAAGCGGGTCAGGGTAGTAATGTTCCCTTGATTTTTTTAGGGAGAAAAAGCCAACCTGCTTCATTTTGTCCATTTTAGTTATCTGCTTTGAACAGAAAATACATGCATAATCATGGAAATATTTCTTTTGAGAAGTATGGTTTGATGGTAAATAATAGCAACAATGGAGTACCTTGATAGGAGACTGGGGTAATTCGAAATTCTCTTTCCATACAATATAAAAGTTTCTGCATATGCATCTTTATGTGTCAGAGCTTTATCAAAATTTTCATGCTTGTCATTTATCTCATCCACCTATAGCCATTGCTTTTCTGATTGGCTAGGTGGCTGGATCTTGTAGGTGAAAAATCTTTGGACCATGTTCATTTAATTCAGGTTAAGTTACTTGGGTTCTTCATAAGCATCACTCTGCAATATCTTAAAAAAATTGGCCTCTCCTTGTAATGATGGACAGACCTGCCTAAAATTTTTGCCTCTGTTTCTGTTTCGCTCTGAAAGCATAATTTCTGCCTCATCTTAGTTCCATTTTTTTTAGAAAGCTATGGCATCTCTGCGGTATTTCATATATCGGCAACTAGAGGAGGCTGGGTCTGGATTCATGGGTAGATAATATGATCTCCCTGTGTGAACGTTTGGTGTTTTTTATTTAAAGTGCAAGGTGAAGGTGTGTATGTTTTTCATCAATTTCTGGCTGAGAGAGAATGAAGTGAAATAATTCATGTCTTGAGATGGGATGGGGTTAGAGGGTCGGTGAGCTGATTTATACTCACATTGAAAAGGATCCTTAGTTTGGAGCTGCAGTTGCACTGTCCCGACTGTATTGCGTTGGGCCTAAACCTCTTATTAGTCATCAGATCTTGATATACAGCAGATAGGCACATATCTGGCTCTCTCTTGATGGCAGATATCACCAGCAGATGGGTTCCATTGCAGTTTGAGTTCGTATCATTCTATTTGAAAAATAGAGCTCTCTGTCATGGGGAAGTTTAAACTGACACGTGGATGCTTTTTTGATGTGGTATTGAAGTCATTTTTTTGGCTTGCCTTGGCAACTAAGTTAGTGTATATGTTCATCAACTAAACTTTGTACTTTATTTTTCCAACTAATTTCAAGGCTGAGGTGTATTTCTTCGAAAGTCTGTA
This sequence comes from Nymphaea thermarum, assembly GCA_011799765.1. Classification (NCBI taxonomy): domain Eukaryota; kingdom Viridiplantae; phylum Streptophyta; class Magnoliopsida; order Nymphaeales; family Nymphaeaceae; genus Nymphaea; species Nymphaea thermarum. The sequence goes on from JAANDH010000747.1 coordinate 260,264, forward strand.
AAAATTTAGAGAGGAGCCCTATCAGTATCAGTAATTAATTTAAAAGTGCTGACTTCATTTATGTAACTGATATTACTTAACAAAAAGGTCTTTGATTAGATACTAGCAGAGTATGAAGTGACATGAATGAGTAGACACTGTAATCCATTAGAATGGTAATATCTGTTTTCTTTTTTTTTTTTTTCAAATCTGATGCAGCTAGACCAATTTCAGCGCTCATTGTCAACTTTCATCCAAGTCATAGATCTCACTGCTGAAGAAGAAGCAGAATACTGGAGGGCAATATGTTCCATTAATGAAGGAAAGCCAGTGACCCTGGAGACTTCTGATGCTTATCGTATCGAGAAGCCAAATTTTACTATTGCAGGTCCACTTGAAGCGGGAATAAATAGTAAGGTATATTTGGACGTGCCTTTTTATTTTAATCTTTTTGATGCCAAGCTGGGAGAATAACCTCTAGAGGGTTTTTAACTCGGAGTCTCAGACCTTTAACTTTCGATAAACAACTTTATGATCCACCTAGTCGATTCAACCCTAATATGCAAGCCCATGCTGCCTTGATGCAAAATATGCAGTTGGTGAGAATACACCAAATGTAGCACACGACAAGCATAATAAGGATATTGCTTACAAGTTACAACGCTGTCCACTTGTTACATGGGATTGCTGCTTGCAATGGCGTCCACTTGTTACAAGAGGACCTGAAGCATCTCCAGTTCCAAGGGGTGATAATGTTTGCTGAAATATGAATCGGCCAAGTAGAAGCCTTGGAAGGAAACTATAAACATGGTTGCAGCAGTAATGACATATATTATGATGCAACAAATAGAATTCTTATCATCGTCACTTTATGTAGATTTGAGTCATAAGATATCAATTCTTTTGCTTTTTCCTGCTTATCGTTGGATAATGTCCTAGGATTTTGGATCAGACAACCTTCGTAGCTGTTGGATATTTTGGATTGTGTCCTTTGCTTTCCCTGAACTGATTACTTCATGTTCTATTAACAGTATAAAACTTGGTCTATTTTGTCAATGGTTATGCAGCTGAACTTTGAAGGGGGCATTTTGTCCCAAAGTTTTTCTTGGGAAGTCCATTTCGTTGGGTAGTATGAGGATGAGAATTTTTGTGACAAGTACCATGTACGTTTAATAAGTAGGTTCTATTAATAAAACTTATCCCCTTTATCAGTGCCAGTGGGGTTGGTTCTTGTTTTGATTAGTCACTTGCACAGAATGTGCACACGTTCTTTACTTAAATTTCATGCCTGCAAAAAAAAAAGGATTAAAATCATTCCTTGTTTTCTATTAAAATTTTTACCTGGTATTTAGTTTCCCTTGTTAATAAATAACAAAATAAAAATTATATGTTTTCTTGAGTAATATATATGCTGCTTTTGTTTGTTTATGTTGCTCCAACTGACTTTTCTATATGAGGTCGAATTGGCTTCTTTTAGCAGTGAAATCATGCTGCTTTTAGTGCGGAACTGTAGAACGAAACTAGTGGGATAGGCATATTGCAGGGATGCTTATGGGATTTGTATGGACAAATTAGCTATCAACTTCCATTTCTGATTGGCCCTCGTTGGTCTTTCTTAACTTCAGGTGCATCTTCTGAGGACGATGCTCAAGTGGGAGGAGCAGATGCACTACGAGGGTGTGTTTGGACAGACAAAGCAGCGTGCATATTCATATGGTGGATTAAGGTCAAGCACAGTGGTACTTGACGAAGTGGCGATCATATGCTGGCCTAATGGTGAGATTATGAGAATGAGATCAGGAAGCACTGCTGCCGATGTTGCTGCAAGGGCAGGAGTTGAGGGGAAGATGGTATTTATCAATGGCCAACTTGTGATACCTGACACTGAATTGAGAGATGGTGACATAGTAGAAGTTAGAACATAGTTTTTGGTCGATTTTGTATGATCAGTGAAAAAAATTCTGGATGCCTATCTCCTGAATGCGAGTATGTTTCAAGTCATGAAGCATCCGGCAATGTACAGTGTTCATATTAACGCATGTTGCAGAACTACTTGTAAATAGATGCTTTGTTCAGGCTTCCTGTAGTAATAAAATTCCCCTTTTCTCTTTCTTATTCTATTCTTAAATATCTGGAAATGAAGGTGGTCGCCACCAAGGGCAACGAATCTTTGTTAGTATTACGGCTGCGGCAATTACTCTACGATTCTTATTACTTTTTCAATGTTCCACCACCTAAAAAGCGGAAGGTAAATGTCTGGTCCTTTTTATTTTGGATGCTCACAGGGAGTAATAGGTGTACTTTTGAAAAGGTTATGATCTTGAAACTTCTAGACTGAAGATCTCTCATTCTTTGTGTGTTTGTGTGAGAGGCTGATGCAAACATTTATTTAAATATCAGACCAAAACTCTACCGTCATCTCTACTTGCTGCTGACAAGGGCCAAGTCCCGCTGGTCGGCGAAGTCCAGTTAAAGGCGATCAATAATTTAGTGAGGAGGACATTTTTCTTAGCTTAATCTAATCGCAAATCTTCAATTAGAAAAAGCAAGCCTGACTTCCCTGCATTTTCTTGCATTTCAGATGAGAGAAAAGACAATAGGCATTTTCAAGGTTCGTGATCATGTAATAATTTTGCATACATTTCTTGCTTTCGCTTTATCTAGATATTTTAATTTAACTTGTTTGGCGCTTCTGCAGTTCTGCTTCTTGTATCCATTTTGTATCCTGGTAGCTGACTAACTGTATTTCAACTTTTCAGTTAAAAAGGACTAATCCAATTATTTTTAATCTGACAAAAAAAATAATTGTTTAGTAGAAGATATGCCCGAACTTGGCACAATCCAATAAAGGTTTTCTTAATCTCAGCTTACCAATATAGCAAAAAACTGGAGCAGAGAGGGAGAGGAATTTATGTTCTGATATACTTGAAAATGCATTGAAAGTGACGGGCTTTGAATTTTCCTCTAATGGAAGGCATGCTTTGACATGCAATGATAGTGACGCACAAAGTCGCTTTCATAAAGCCTTGGCCTGACATACATCATATTTTACTGAATGGCGTAGAGAAAAACTTCTAATACTAGCATTCTGGAATGCTCCAGGAAACAACTTTCGGTTTGTGGTCGTCAGATACGGTGGCAGTGACGGAGACAGAAATTTCATTAAATTGTGAGTGATGCTTCGTCTCCCAAAACGTAGATAGCCTTCAATCCCCTGCTGAATCTTGGACTTTCAAGAACTCAAACCACCGGTTGGGTTGAATCGGCACTTTGAAAGAGACTCTTACCGATCACCGGTCAGATCTTGAAGGCGCAGCCAAAGCAAGCGCAGCGCCCAAGTTTTGACTATTATATAACACTCTGACCGAAATCCCACAAGAAAAGAACCTTAAGGTAGCGTTTGGAGAGCTTCTTGAAAAATCAAAACCTCGTTTTGTAAAAACTACTTTTTAAATGATTTGAAAAACTGGTTTTAGAGTTTTGGGTAACGTAATCAAAACCAGGTTTTAAAACTTTAAGTTGAACTGTAGTTGATTTACGATTAGTTAATTTAAACGGCAAGGTTACTATAAACTTTACACATTCAATGTGGAAACTAGATATATAACCAAGCTTTATAAATCATGACTCAAAACAGGAGATAAAATTTAGCTCATTGGGAACAAGTTTTAGGGGTTCCATTAGCAGCCAATCTGTGCACATCAGACTGTAATAAAGGTACAAAATCAAGTTTTATTAATGGCAATAATCTAAAAAAAGTCACTAAGCTGAGAAATGTTTTGCTGCAAAAATTTCAGGTGTTAATAAACAAACAATCATTTTCTTGATAATAAGCAAACAGCAAAACCAAAATGACCATCCTGAAAACTGGTTTTTGGGTCCAAGTTTTTTCACTCAACAATATAAAACAGCAAAGCCGGGTTTTCTGAAAACTCTGTTTCTAGTGCACCCAAACACTCCTAAAACAAGGCAAAACGCCATTTCAGGCATGCATCCAAACTCACCCTTAAAAAAAATGCAACGTACCAAAAAAAAAAAAACTGCCGTTATAGTTTCGTCAAAGGAACTATAGGAAAAAATGCCCTCTAGCTTTAAAAATGAGGCAATGTAGTGGATCCATAGTGGTCCAGATCGGGTTCTGACCCACTTTTCAAGCCAACGGTCGTTGTACTGTACAACCCAAGGGGGTCCAAAAGAATGCCCCATTTGAAATGTGGGACCCACTTGTGCTCTCCAAAATGAGTTTTGAATGTTTAAAAATTCAAACTCTCATATTGGGTATGGTTTAAATTTTAGTATATTTGCATTCAGCTGGTTTTCTTTTAATTTATTCCAGATACGTGCCTCTCAGCTTTTTCTTTTTTCCTTGTTCTTTTGATCTTCTAGCTTATCGTCGAGGGTTTCTTTTTCTTTTCTTTTTTTTTTTTTTGACATATTGTCTGCTTTAGAAGGCCTACCATACATTCTGCACCTTAGAACAAGGCCTCTGACCCCACGTAAAAATTCAAAAGAAAAAAAAAAAGAAGGCCCCTCTGCTGAACTTTCAATAAAATTAATTTTTTAAGCTTGTTTGGCGCATTAAAATGTTAGTTTTTTCAAAACCGTGCACCAAACCAAGTATATAACTAACAACGGTCGTCTTTCCTGACCATTGTCGGCGCCACCCCGCAGAATGAAATATTGCCTGGTTCGAAGTGGCCGTTGGGTTGATGTTCTTTATAAAATGCAAACGGCTATTTACGTTTTCCACTTCTTTCTTCCTTTCTTTCTCTTATTTATTTATTTATGTATTTTTTATTTTTTTAATGAGGCCGCGTTTAATTTGTAAGAAACCGACAATCTGGAGTCCAGCTAAGACTCCAGATTTGTTCTCAGATGAGCCAAGGGGCACACATAGGAAAGCTTGTGACCTTTGAGCCGTCCCCGTCGGATTTCCTCGGAGCCATTCCTCGAGTTATGTTAATCTTCTCTGTATCGTTCCAATTTTATTGCATGTTGAGTAAGGTACTCGACAAAAGTCGTCAAAACATTTAAAACTTAGTAAAACTTTAAACATAAAGCTTGTTTATACATGAAAAAAGACATTAGAGCTTGAATTACAGGTCAATAAGTGACCCGCTCAATTTTCATTCTCATTTTATAGCTGGTCGGGCAGGTGGACACATCACCTATTTGATTTTTACTGGTTGTACTAAGATGAACTTCAACCCTGGAGAGATGGCGAATTAGGATTGATTGTGAGTTGTCATCCTCATGCTCACCCGAAAGGTTGTCCATGTTGAGATATATGGGAGGAACCAGTGGCGGAGCCAGCGTGGGGCAGGTGTGGGCGCCTGCCCACGCCAGCCTAAATATTTTCAAGAGCTCCCTCTCACTGTCCTGCCTACGCCAACCATTTCTTCTTCCTCCCTCTCACTGTCCTGCCCACACCAGCCAATTTTTCTCACTGTCCTGCCTACGCCACCATTTCTTCTTCCTCCCTCTCACTGTCTAGCCCACGCCAGCCAATTTTTCTGGCTCAGCCACTGCGAGGAACCTTATCAACTTAGACCGAAACAATGTTGTACACAAATCCACAGATGTGGATATAAATACCATTTGGAAGTATTTGGTGCTAGTAGTATGTTATTGTCCTATGAATCTATCCTAAAAGGTAAAACAGATTCGTAAAACACTTGTTGAAACATATCATGAATTTGCTTCATATTTTTGGAAGGATTGATAATGAGTTACTGTTGCCAAACAATTCCTCTAGGGATTGGTTTCAAAACCAAAACCAACCTATCATAACCCCATTCTAGATGGGCTTAGTTTTTATATGAATGAAGCTCAACTTGAGCTAGCCAAGTGGGGATGATCTTGAGCTTTTAGTTTTAAATGGGACCTCACATTGGAGCCCAATTAAGTGGGTATATTTTTCAATTTGTGATTTCCCCTGGATCAATGAAATTACTATGCAATGGATACATTATCTTTAATATGTGCCCTTGTGCACACACACATGTATCTTAAAAAAACAACTTTCTATATTCAACGTCAAATATTTAAAAAAAATAGTAAGACCTTTAATGTTTTTGGCAAATTTTAATGCACATCCAATTTGGATGGGCATCAAATAAAAGTTTTATGAACTTGAATAGGGGTTGTATTTATATATTTAAAAAATAAATACGTACCGTTTTAGCTTTGAAAAATTATAATGTTTGTCATGAAAGTAACATTTTATATGTGTTAAAATATTTTCAAAATACACGAGCAAAATATTTTTTAATAGAAGTGAAGAGTGGAGATAAAATAAGAACTGAGGAATGGCTGAATGGGTCCCTCAGTTTTTATTATTTACCAAAACGCTCTCTTATTTTTATTTAAAAAAAAACCGTCTCCTTTCGCGTGGAAGACAAAAGCAAGGAAGGAGGCGGTAAGATGGTAGCTTTGGACTTAAGTTTACTCCTTTCTTTCTCTCTCTTTCTCCGTTTCTCTCCGCCGGGAAGGAGTTGCGCGCCTATAGATCTATCATTCGGTGTTCTTGTTGTTGGTGAAGAAGAGGAGAAATGACGACGATGGAGTCTCTGATCAGCCTTGTGAACAGGATACAGAGGGCCTGTACCGTCCTCGGCGACCATGGCGGTGACGGCGCGCTGCCTACCCTCTGGGAGGCTCTCCCCTCCGTCGCCGTCGTCGGCGGTCAGGTATTACAGTTTCCTTTCTCCAGGCGGTTCTTGGCGTTTCCTCTCGTGGGTTTCCTCCATTTGATGATAGTTCCTTGGGGTCTTGAGTTTTCTCGTCTTCTGGTTGTTTCTCTTTTGGTGGTGTTTTAGAGTTCCGGGAAATCTTCGGTGCTGGAGAGCATCGTCGGCAGGGATTTCCTCCCGAGAGGATCCGGTAAGATGCTTGATCTCTTCTCTCTCTTCTGTCGGAGTTTTTCTTTACCGTCGTGAATTGCATCTGGGGGGAAGTCTTTAGGGTTTTGATTGGTGGTAGGTATTGTGACGAGGAGGCCATTGGTGTTGCAACTTCATAAGACGGAGGAAGGGCAGTCAGAGTACGCAGAGTTCCTTCATTTGCCAAAAAGAAGAATCACCGACTTCTGTATGTATATTGTGCTTCAGTTCCTTTAACTTTTTACTGTTGCGTCGCAGGTGTTTCTTTTATGGGCATCCATATGCAGTTGTTCTTCGTTTTTGTTACTTGCGGTATTATTTGTCAGAATATCGTGAAGCACCGGGCTAAGGTTTTCAGTTGCTGTGTTTGGTTTAGCGTTGGTGTGACAACGTAGATTGTATGTGACTTGCTTGTGTGCAATGCTATTGTGTAGCTGCTGTGCGCAAGGAAATTCAGGACGAAACGGATAGAATAACTGGAAGAACTAGAATGATCTCCCCTGTTCCTATTCATCTTAGCATTTACTCTCCAAATGGTATGTCGTGATCCCGTTTGGTTCTCCATAGATAGCCGCAGTGGATTACTGTAATATGTTAAATCTTCCGTGTCTTTATTCCGTAATGTGTCTCACAGTTATTCTTTACAAAGGCTTTTGATTTTATATAGATTTGAAGCACTTCTTTTTTTTTTTCGTAAAATTATTGACGTGGTTTCTAATTTGGTTCGCGGTGTTTGCAGTTGTCAACTTAACATTGATTGATCTGCCTGGCCTGACAAAGGTTGCTGTAGGTAAATGTTTTTTAACGCAAGAGCTATTTCTTCACTGGTATATTTTTGTGATCTGAAGAATTTTATCTCTATGCCTCGAGGCTAGTTATACTGTTTCTTCTTTCCTTCCTGCAGAAGGACAGCCTGAAAGTATTGTGGTAGAAATTGATAATATGGTGCGCTCATATGTTGAAAAGGTACTTGTGTGGCACTTCTTTGTATACCACTGGTCGTGATTGTTCAAAACTCATGCTTGAAGTTTTGGTGTACATCATCAGATTGTTACTGCACTGCATATTGCCAAGTTTGTGGGATTGTATTCACAGTGTCTTTCACTTTCCATGGCCAGACTGAGGCCCGAATCAGGTGTACAGCAGACAAGTTCAAGTTGTGGCTGTTGCACTTCTTTTTGGGTTTCCACTAGGCCAAGACACTTGATTTTGCAAAGTAGCTTTGCAAATAGAATAGTACTCTTTGATCCGACACATGAAACACCTGACATATTTTGCTCCATGCTTGGTCGGATTTTTTAACTTCTGTTTTCTCCAACTTCAGCTTTGACTTATAGATGATTGGCAAATCCATCTTTGCCTTAATACTCTTTACAAGTTCATCCCTGGCTTTAAGTATTCCAAAATGGTACTTCAGGTTAAATTTCTATCCTATTTTTGACAAAACAACACTAGTGCCTTTAATAAAAGAAGGAAAGTTATGCATTACGGAAACCTGGTTGGTTTAAGTATTTTCTTGTGATTTGCTATTAAGTCTGTTAAGGCAACAGAAGGTTGGAATTGTCTGACAAGTGCCAACATCAGGGATGGATTTGTCAATCACAACAAGGCAGGTAGATGTGTCAATGGCCTTGAGGACAGTATATGGGAAGACCCATATTTTAAATGCAGGACATGGTTATCATGTAGATAGTTGCAGTAAATATGCATGATAGAGTGCAACTTAAATGCCAAACTTGGATGACCTCGGAAATGCCTAACTAGGATGGCTGAGATTGTTATTGTCAGCACGTTTCTTCTCTCTGCGTAGTTAAGTAGTTGAGGTTCTTCACAAGGCAGACATCCTTTAATACCATCAGTGGTATGTTTACATAATTACAGCTTTGATGGATGTTTTGGATTTGAGCTTTCTTTCTCTTTGGTACTTTTGTGCATAGTATACTGATATTGGTTTTGTTTCTTGTCAGTCATCACCAATGTTTTTGCTTTTGTGCACTGCTTGCTTATGTAGTTCATAATGTAAATGCAAGACGCACATGCAAATTAAAAAAAAAAAATGCATGTATTCTCCTTGCCTTTATGGTGTTGTACATATGAACCCTTTTGCTAAGTAATTGTCGGGTTATTGATGTGCACTGAAGCCAAATTGCATCATATTGGCGATATCACCAGCAAATCAGGATATAGCAACATCTGATGCTATTAAGATTGCAAGAGAAGTTGACCCTACAGGTGACTGTTAATGTTGGTCGGTCTTAATTTATTTCTACCTTCTATAGTATTTTACTGACCGATTTGATCATATTTGCTTAAAATGATGGTGCTTAGGCGAGAGAACATTTGGGGTGTTGACAAAGCTTGATCTGATGGATAAGGGAACAAATGCCTTAGATGTATGGCATTTTCATTTCTTTTTGTTGTCTCTTAGTGTTATACTTTCGATGTTTATTTTATTCGATTTTCTTCGGTTCTTTCTCCACTTTTTCAGGTTCTGGAAGGAAGATCTTATAGGTTACAACATCCTTGGGTTGGAATTGTGAATCGATCACAAGCAGATATTAACAAGAATGTTGATATGATTGCTGCACGACGCAAGGAGAAGGAATATTTTTCTACAAGCCCTGACTATGGGCACCTAGCAAGTAAAATGGGTTCTGAATACCTTGCAAAGCTTCTCTCGAAGGTATCACATCTTTTTACTTCTTGTATTTGTGAGAAAGGTTGGGCATCCTTTGTGCTGATTTGTTGGTAAATTTATTCATTCTGCAGCACCTGGAATCTGTAATTAGGTCAAGAATACCTAGCATTTCATCCTTGATAAATAAGACCATTGATGAGTTGGAATCAGAGATGGACCATCTTGGCAGACCTATTGCAATTGATGCTGGGGTATTATATTTTTCCAGTATTATTGTTGTTATTATTGTACTATTTTTAATAATTTCATTTGAACAAATTGGAGCTGATTTTATGTGTAATTTGAAATTCCTGTTTTTTTCAGGCACAGTTGTATACAATTTTAGAGCTTTGCCGTGCATTTGACCGTGTTTTCAAAGAGCACCTTGATGGAGGGTAACAAATTGGGCTTTATGACTCTCCATGATTATATAGTTGCATAAGTGGAATATGACTTTAATTCCTGCATGTGCATATATGGAGTCCCTCCCCTCCCTCTCTGCTGTTGATTTGATTTGATTTTATCATTTTATTTCCTCATTAGTCCACCATCTTAACTTTCTTGCTCCATATCTTTTTGTGAAGTATCTTTTGATCTCATGACACCACAAACATACTTTAAGTATTTGACTTTTTTTGTTTTTCTAGGCGACCTGGAGGTGACCGAATCTATGGAGTTTTTGACAACCAACTTCCTGCAGCGCTAAGAAAATTGCCATTTGATCGGCATTTGTCTCTGCAAAATGTGCGGAAAGTGGTCTCTGAAGCTGATGGTTATCAACCTCATTTGATTGCTCCTGAGCAAGGATATAGGCGACTGATAGATGGAGCTCTTAACTATTTTAAAGGACCAGCTGAAGCATCAGTTGATGCGGTAAACTTTTTACTTTGTAAAATTAGTTGTTTACACTTTGAAGTGGTTTTCAGTTTTATTGATACGGAAACATGTTTTTGAATGTTTGTAGGTGCATGTCATCTTGAAGGAACTCGTTAGGAAGTCAATAAGTGAAACTCAGGTAAACAGCACGATATCTTGTGCCTAACCATTGGAGGTTTATTCTGTTTACTTCTTCCTTTTTCAACATATTGCACTATGGGTCTCATGCTTTCACTATTATGTAAATGGCAGGAATTGAAGCGGTTTCCAACCTTGCAAGCTGAGATAGCAGCAGCTGCTTATCAGGCTCTGGAAAAATTTCGTGAAGATGGTCGGAAAACAACACTACGGTTAGTGGATATGGAATCCTCCTATTTAACTGTTGACTTTTTCCGGAAGCTCCCACAGGAAGTTGAAAAAGGTGGAAATCCTGCTACCCCCACTATGGACCGTTACACTGAGGGTCATTTTCGGAGAATTGGTTCTAATGTGTCTTCATATGTGGGGATGGTGGGTGAAACACTGAGGCGCTCTATTCCAAAGGCTGTTGTCCATTGTCAAGTCCGAGAGGCCAAGCGTTCATTACTCAATGACTTTTACACGCAAATCGGGAAGAAGGAGGTGCTTTTCTTTTCATTTTCCTGGTTTCCTTTTTCGTGTTGGAGGACATACCATTATGCTTACATAGTTTCTCATGTACTTGATTCAATTGAACCCTTTATATGCAGGGTAAACAATTTGCAGCACTGTTGGATGAAGATCCTGCACTCATGGAACGTAGACAGCAGTGTGCCAAGAGGCTTGAGTTGTACAAGTCTGCTAGGGATGAAATTGATGCTGTGTCTTGGGCTAGATAGGGATTGCAGTAGTCAGAGGTCAGTGTGTAATCGACTGTGTATATGTTTTCGAGATATTTTTTTTCCAGTTTCTTCAGCTTGTATAAACATTTTCACTGGGATGTTTGAATAGGTCAATTCATTAGCAATATTCTCAACATTTATGTCTATGAAAGCTAATGTACTATTGATTTTTCTGATTTTTGGGGAATGCAATAGGTCAATCATATTGTACTGTAGAAAATGGGGTTGTATTGTTCTTGATTAAGTATCCCTTTGCTTTGGGATTTCAGTGTTTTTTATCTGTATGGCTCTAGACTTGCTGCTGCTGTTCTGTTCGAGAAACCTTCTGAGCTTCCTACTTGTATTCAATTGCTGATATGATTGGTGTATATCCTTAAGCCGGCATAGTGTACTTTTGTGGACCTTTTGATATTCAGAATTATTGACAGATTAAGCGTTGCCTTGTTGTCTGTTCAACCATTTGTTGGTACAATTTTAGTTCGTAATAGATCATTTTTCTACCTGGAGCTGTACGCTAGCTGAAAAGAGAAGGTTATAGCTTATTATATCCTTAAAAGAGAAGGTTATAGCTTATTATCACTGCAAATGGAAAATTGTGAGGGAGATGAAGTTTTGAACAGTGAATGGATTGAGGTAACCGTTAGTGTCTTATCTGCAGATTCTTGCAGTCAGAGTAAAGTCCCAATGAGACACACTACTGTGTTCCTTGGCAGTCGTCGACCCTTTTTCCGAAGTTGGCATCTTCTGCGATACGTGGTATGAATTGCAGATACTAATTTTAACTGTGGTGTGTATGTGAATGAGGTATCCGTTCCTTATTGTCGGGGTGAACTGGCAAAACTTTTCAACATCTGTAACATACGTACGTGAGAAGTCTGCCGTACCCATCTTTGTACCGCAGTTCTTAGACATGGTTATGTCTGATCATTTGGGACTTTTTGGTTCGATTTGGTCAGATATGATTCGTTCCAAAACTTTAAGTGAATGGTGTCAACCTTTCGCTTTATTTTGTCATTGTTTTTAACTTTAATTTGAAAGACAACTATATGCCCCAGTGATTGAACTTGGAGATTACGTTATTGGATGCATTACATATGAACTTTTGGTTTGTTTTGCTTAGATTTTGCGGATCATGCGTGATTACACACCCCCTAGTTGTACTCCCGTGCTACCTTTTTTTTCTCTTTTCTTTTTGTAGGGTTGAGTAGGGTGGTTGGGTGTGTTCCTGCCTAATCTCCGATCAGAGGAAGGTGTTGACTTGTTCAATCATAACGAGATCCAAAACGTGGTAGATTATCTACATATGGATAATGGAGAGCTTGTTGAACAGCATAACATGCTTTCAGCCTAGTTGGCCAACCAACCGCTCGGAGGAATCTTCTTATTAGATACCTGCAAAGGGAATTCTTAAGCAGAAGGATAGAACAATATTGTCTTGTAGATCGTTTTGTAACTCACAGAATGTCTTCTACGACTCCTGACAGCCTGGAATGCCCTTCAATAAAAATTCAGTCACCCGTCATTTTAAAGGCTACATTATCTATTAGACTCTTCTGGTGCTCTAGGCCCTTGGATAATTCTGTGCCCCTAATCATCAGGAATACTTCAGATGTTTCTTGTATCAGTAGGTGTAAAGAACTAGGAGTAACGTTGAACTTATTGTCATCTTATTTTCCCGTCACATGTACAACTGATTATATATGCATATGTAGAATCATTCTCACAAACACATGTATAAACTATGCACTCTGCCCAATAGTTTAAAAAAGCGGCATGGACATCTAAATTTTGCTTAATAACAGAACAGTACTAGCTTCGTACGCACAAAGACAGAACCACAAGGATGGGTAGCATGTCCGTTGAAGGTGCCGGCTCTTGCTTTTCATGTATGCAAAATATTGACATGCACTCGTCCATGGCCTCCAGCTACACGACTCATCCAAATTGACATCTATCTTCTCAAAAACTTAGATGTGCTTATCGAATAAGCATCAAGCATGTAACTGGATAAGGCACAATTTGTTAGAAAGTGCGACTTGCGTCCTGGTGTCACTGACGATCCTTGTTGATTAGAAGGTACGTGATTGTGGTTCCCCATGTATCTCGTTGTCTTTTATCACTGAAAAAAATACAAATAGTGCCACCGTCTGCAGTTTCGAGCTTCAACAAATAGAAGCTCCCCTCTTCTAGTTGGTGAGGGACGTCTTTGATATGATCTGCTCAAGAAAGATATAGATCAAGTTAATCTCAGAAACTGTTCATTGTATTAAACTAGTTATCCGTAGACCATTTCTAGCATTCTTAATCTTAATTAGTCAGAAGCACTAGCCAATGACTGGTCTCGTAAAAGTCCTAGTGCGGTTGGCATAACTTGTCTGGACTCCCGAAAAAAGTTAAAATTCAGAAGTTATAATGTGAAGTATTGAAAACAGATGGACATGCCGCATAGTTACAAGCAATTGAAATGGCCTAATATGTTTAAATGCGAACGGTAGAAAACCGAGAGAGCATAGTGCCCATCATCTAGGTGCTCGGTAGGCAGCTAAGCCGTCCGAGGCGCTCTATTCACTGCTTTCAAGGGCACTACTGTTTCAAGCCAATGTTATCGTCAGAGTTTGATGGGAGACAAGATTACATTGTTTTGATGTTGTAAAGGCTCCACCGAAGCATTTCTTTGCCAACTTGAGGACAACCCGCTCTTGCTTGAATGTGATACTGACTTTTCTTGGTAGTGCTTTCTTTCCTGTACATGTTGGCATAGAAGCGTTATTCAGCATCAAGGTGGTGGCGAGTCAAATAAATTCCAGCAAATTCACATGTAGGTAGCTAGTTAATATGATGATGGCCATCAAAATACATGAGGTGGTATTTCATTGAGCAGCATGCTTAACTAGGTAGAGACTCAGAATGTGCAATGACACTTACCACCTTTTACAAGGAGATCGGCACCTCTACTAAGCGCTGCTTCATCAATCATCGAACTGCAATACTCATGTGTTTCTGTATTGTCTGTGCTTGCTTGAGGTGTAAATACAGGTGCATTTTGGTATATAGAGTCTTCAAGTTTGGTCTGAGCTTTATATCTTCTCATCGCTGCACATCTTGAGCCTGAAACACGGAAGGGGTTACATGGATGCGGGAAACAATTATACAGATGGCCATAAATATCCAACGGTGGAGGATCAGAGACAAGCTGAGACTATAGGAAGAGAAAAGCCAGTCGCTAAGATTTATGGTGATTTACATGCTAGTGAGTTAAAGCGCAACCAGAATGCTGTAATGTGTGTTGGTTGATCTCCTCTTCCTCTTTGGCCATTTGTCATCTAGTTTAGATTCTCCCACTTGGAAATTACACATTTACTTGAGCGTATCTCTATAAGTTTGTTACTTACATGTTGGTGCTGAATCGGTGAGGGAGAGGATGTTGCTTGTTGAATTGCTACCAACAGCGGAGTCAATGATCAAAGAGACATGGGTTCTATCAGCACCCATGGACTCCGCAGCCTTTGCACATACTGCAGCCACTAGTGAAGCTGCGGAAGCCAAAGCTGGGTCCCAGCTGTTTCCACTATTTGCAGCAAAACCAGCAATGGCAGCAGCGACTTCGGCTACTGAGAGTGCGGCATGAGCTTGGGCTCTCCGAATTCTAAGTTGGTCCTTCCTCTTCTGCTTGTATTCTTTCACCAATGTGCTTATAGAAGACCCTCTCAGCCATTCTTTCATGAAATGCATTCTTATCTGCATGATTATGAGGGCGTTAATTTTTTTTACTGCATTGCTTCGATGGGAGTGATGATTCCAGAATGGTTGAATTAGATAGGATAGGACAGGTGAGCTCAGAAACGGCTGAAGACAATGGACCAACAAAATGACAGAATCTTGAGCTTACCCGGCTTTCTGGTTGATGACCATTCCTTTCAAACAAGGACCGCAGATATCCTTGTGTCGATAACCAATTCTGTAAAATGCAAAAAAGAAGGTTGAGTTCATTAGGCTAAACGTTGTATATGAAGGATTGTTTTCACCCATTTTCGCTGCTTGTTCGTTCTTCCAGGGTTTTGTGATATTTTCGTGCGGTTGTCAGCAATCCTGATAATTAGGAGCACTTTTGGCCACAGAATTCCTGATTGATGGATTTATTCTCATGACTGAACCTTATTCAGATGTAATCTGGATGGCTTGGACTCGGGACCAGTAGCCTTATGACCTGGACCTGATTGAGCATCAGGTGTAACTGCTCGTGTAGGTACAACCGTGGCGCAGTACCCCCATTTTCTTAGAGATTTAATGGTTAGAGTGCTGGCATCCGGCCGGGCCGGGCCAGGCCAGGCTGGCCTGGGGCCTGACTCCTAAAAAACGAATTTATACATTTATTTGATTAAAACATTATATATATATATATATATATATATATCTCTTTACTGTTACTTACACCCGTACCTGTACTGTGTCAACTGTTTATATATACGTGGGCTCTGTTGCTCTGGTAATATCGGCGCCTCTATCAAAAGAAACCTAACTTTCAGTGCAATAACAGAAACAGCCAAATAATAAATGTTTCCCATCAACTGCTTGGTTCTGTATTATACTCAAGTCAAGCAGTTAAGGCTACAATTTTCGTACGAGGGCTCCATCTGTTATGCCTTCAAAAGTTAGGCGGTGCTTTTGAGAGAAACTGATGTGCTTTATGGAGGATAAAGGGGGCCGAAGCCGAAGGTTATATGCTGATGTGCATGCTAAGTGGTGCCGCTTTTTACAGTTTTGGAAAATATACTAGCCATTCTCTGGATAAGAACATGTTTTTTGAGTTCATGGTGAAACTTTCCCTCGATTAGATACTGAACCTTTGGTCTTCAAACTGGAAAGTGGTAGAAAGAAGTCAATTACCCTTATATTGTCAAGCCACAAGTAATGGTCTCCACCGACACGGCTGACTGTGGCGTCCCTAAGACTTGCTGTCTCCCCATCAACCACTTCTCTGCTATCAACGTCATTACTGTCCTGTTCCTCCTCTCGCTCTCTTGGTTGATGCTCCTTTTTGAATTTTTCCAGTTGATCCTGCAAAATCTAGATCCCAGTAGCTTTAGTCATTAGGAAGCTAGATATTTTACTTCAGCTGTAAATATTCATCTGACTTACAGTCGAATCTGAGAGACTCAGTGGAAGGAGTTGAAGAAAATCAAATGAAGGCTCTCCCAATGTGTTTAAACCGTCGGGATCTGAAGTGGGGAGTTCTGCAAAATCAATCCCATGCAATGACTTCCCCTTTTTCGAATGCTTCACCTTCTGTGTTGCCTGTGACGAGGATGGTATTGTCACTATCTCCAATCCCTGTTCACATAAAGCAGTAGGCAGTCTGTGAGCTTTCTGCACACATTTTAGATTGATTAAGGCAATTTTGTTCTATAAAAAATATTAATGGCTGTTACCTTAAGAGAATGCATTGGATAGTCAAGTGCAAAGGAAACTCTTCCATGATTTAGATGTGGAAGCTGATTATCCATACCTACAAGCAATGGTCGTGTTCTTGTGACAATGAGCTTCAAAGTGAGAAAAATAAACCTCTCTCTCACATGTGGACGTGCATGTGCAGACAAGTACAAGATTCCATTAGAAAAAGTCAAAGAAGATGCAAGACAGGGTTCTCCTTAAGGTTCTTCCATGTTCCTGTTGGTCACACCATAGGCTTTACAGAAAAAAGCTTTCAAAGGACACGCCATGAAAGATCATTGAGACCTAAACCTGCCAATTCAGAATATCCCATCCATTTTCCATGTGGTTTGCCCCCTGATCTGAGATTACCAATGGTGAAAGCACCGCACCTACATAGCGTGCTTCCTGTGCCTCCTGAACACCTAAAACTTGAAAGGTAGAATGTCCTTCCTAGAGACACAGACAACAGAGGTTTCAGGGTATACTCACCGTACAAAGTAGTCTGCCCTTCACTAAGCTCTTGCTTGCTTCACTAAGTGCCCGTGCAAATCCATCTGTCAAGACTTCTTTATATACATCTCGAAAAGGAAACTTCCATTTTCAGCCACCATACCATCGATTTTGAGAAATTGGGTTTTTCCCAAGAAGCATGTGATCTGTTGGACTAGTCCAAGGATTTCCTAAGATCAAGGGTTCTTGCTTTTGCCCCATTTATCAGGATAAACCACGAAATTGTGAGTTCCAACCAATCAGGCATGGTACACTAAAAAGTGGTTGAAAGAATATGCCTGAGATTATTCTATTAGTTCTGATAAAATAGCAAAAGCATGACTGTTATGCAGGCGAAGCAGTCAAAGCATTTTTTGTTAAGGCTACATTAGAGACCGCAAACAGAATTGTTATTATTATCACATTTGGTCTTGGGATCTCATCTTGGCAGCCACAACTCTTTTGGTCTCCCTCCCAGTTTCAGGTAAGGGAAGAACCTGACAATGAAGACATGAATGTGCTTGCATTGGATTGCTCGTCCACACACACGTGTGTTCGCACGCACATATAAGGAGGTACACATGAAGTCATTGAGATGTGGGATCAAGTACTTCTGCAACTACTTTGAAGTTCAAGTATCTAGGCTAAGTACTTTACTGGGGTGGGCATATCCGGGCAATTTCCAAGTAGTAGCAATAAAGAGAGGAGAATGGCGATAAAGAAAGCATTCAGTAGCATTGGGACACTGAAGGCTCACATCTCAACTGGTAGATTGCTGGGTCCAAATGAAGAAAGTTCCTCTGCTTTTGAACAAGGTTGGTGTTCCCCTCAAATTGGGTTTCTCGGTAAGTACACTGAGGAGCAAAGGAATGGACCAGCAAGGCTGAAGCTGTAACCTTAGATGTTGTTGAAAAAATACTTAAATGGAGTGCCATTGATTAACCAAGGATGGATTAGATGCATAGGTGAAAAGATCATGGAATGATCCCAATTTTTTGCATATGCAACATATCTCTTGCCTAAGATTGTTGTCTCCATTGGGCAGTTACCAAGGTTAAAAGGAAAAAAAAAACTGCAAAATGGACTGTCTTATGAACTGCATTGCAAAATAGTCCCTGCCTTCATATCCTTATGTAGAAAGGAGATAAAATACTCCAACAGAGTAAACAAAGTAGTTCGAGTGTTCTTCCTCATATTCATCCATATCAAAACTGCATTTTTTTTACATGAAGGTAATCATGTAATCTTGAAGTCAAAATTGTAAGAATTAACACAAAACTTTTTCTTTTTGATTATGTGAATGAGATTTTATGAGCGGAAAAAAAGTTGATTTCCATTTTAAACCAAAATGCGTGTTTTAGTCTGATTACATAAGTTTTTGAATATAGAGATCATATTTGTATGGTTTGTTTTGTGAAACAGAGTTATTAAATACGAATTTCAATAATAGATTTCTAGCAATGGCGAGAGCGAGCGTTTTCCTTTGAGAAATAAGGTTACTTGTACATTCTGGTATCTTTCAAGACAGCTGCAGAGTACTTTGTCCGGGCTAGGGTTATGTGATTCAAGACGCCTTCACCTTATAGTCTTATATTGTTGAAGGCCAACAAGTTGTTACAGAAAAAGTAAGGCTATGTTTTGATAGGGTCGGATCTGATACTCGAGACTACCATAGAACTGCGGGGATCTTAAAACCACAGTCATGTAGTCTAATCCCCCTTATAACGTATGTGGATCTCAAATCTAAAGTTGTGAAATCCACTGTTTGTTTGAGCTGTTTGTGTGAGCAGAAGTTTTCATCTAATGCGGGTCTGAGATCGGCGCTGGATCTCAGATCCTAGTCTATCAATCACGAGTCTTCCACTCTTTCTTTTTTGTTTCCTAACCAATGTACGTAACAACACAAAAAGTAGGTGCTATTATGCCGAACTACAGGCAAACTATTTTGCACATGGTCCAAGAGAGAGACTGTGTGTGTATTGGTACAAGATAATTTTACGTAAAACTGCTCAACTTGTCATGTACTTACAAAGAACTACCTAACATTTGAAAATTACAGGTAACTTTTTAAGTTCATAAAAGCCAGGTGGTTAAACATTAGGCAGCTACTTATAAGTACGTGAGAAGTTATGCCGCTATTGGTAAATTTCTTCTTGGTAAATGAATTGAACGAAACGGGAGAGATGCTCTGGTTTGGCCAGGAAGGGGGTGGACGCGGCAGAAGAAATGATGGGGCCATTTTCTTAAGAGCAATTTCTTCCTTTTCTATGACATTGAGGTAGTTTCCTAGGTAAATGTTTCTCATGGGAGTTCTTCATTCCCAACTAGCAAATATACCTACCAAGTTGTATTCGAAGTTGGGAATGGTTCTTTTTCACCGATCATTTTGCACAGCAGTTCCCAAAATCTGTGTCTATCAAGAGGGGGAAATTTCCTTCAAACTTTGTTCGGAGGGCTGCACTTTCCCATGTGCAGACGCAGAGTTTCAGTTCCAGCAGTTGGCAGCCTTTTCCCTCACCCTCGGAAAAATGAAGCTCCGTCATGGTGAAAACAGTTAAGTCTCAGTCTAGAACCTGAGCTCTCTTATGTTTTTTTTATCAAATAGATATCAGTCAGAGGGTTCACACTAGTTTTCATTCTTAAAAAGAAGTAGTTCATTAAGAGCTCAAATTTTTTGAAGGGTTTCTCAACACCAAGGAAAAAAGGAGAACAAGTTCTCAAAGATTCTTAATCTGCCATGAAGAAACTCAACCAAGCATCTAGGATCTCCTCCCTTCTGTCTCACACACAATACAGACAAGAAAATTAGATCCTAACGCTTACCCATCCTGACAATTTAACTGCTGAACGTAGTTTTGTTTCTTCTATGAATGCTCGGTAAGAAAGAGACATCACTTCACTTGGTAATCTTTCTATGTGTGCGCGTTCGTACATAGCTGTTCTTTTTCGGAAACTTTTGAGCACAATCATAAAGCTAGTTTTGTGTTTGGCAGGTGTCAGTAAATTGTGGTGTCAGAAAATTGTGGCGCACCAAGTGGAGAAAAAATTAGGGGCTTTGGGGAGACTATGGCACATGGTTAGCTCGTAAGCCGAGCTTCAACAAAAGAAACGAAAGTGTTTTTCCTTTTTCTTTTCCGTTGTTTCCGAAATTCTTCCCCTCAATTGACACAGCTATCCGTACCTTATTGCAATTAACAAATCCTTTCGTTACTCCAACCACAATCAGCAATTTACCAAAGTCCTCAACCTAAAATAACAGGTTTGTATTATTTGTGCAATACTTGCATGCCACTTTATCAATCTTATGTTATTTCAAGATCGATTTGTGCCTATACAGTCCCACCTGTATTGAATCACAGCCAAAACCTCAGACTCAGGCTTAAATTGAGTTTAACCGTAGCTTGTAATATTAATGGAACAGTTCAAGAGACACCTGAACAAACCATGTTTATCATTAATGATTTAATGCGACCTACTCAAATACATGAATAAACTGAGCCAGGATTGAGTGGTCTGCAGAAAGCTGGACTGGCACTAGGATTGAGCAGCCAGATTCTCTACCCAGTGCGCATCTCATCTGTAGCCGTTGTGATATGTTGGGTGGTTTGCCTAGCACATAGGTTAAATGGCGATAGCGCAACCATGGTGCTATTGTCTGGTTCAAAGAGGTAAGACCATGTGACCTTGAAAACGTCACTAGCAGTGATCACAGTGTCGGTCCTTGAGGATGGTAGATGAAGAGCTAGACACCACATCCTGATTCAGAAATACTTTGAGGGATTGGACCATGAACAGATTAACAGATCAGAAAAGGAAATTGTGAGATCCCCCCCACCATAAAATCTTCTAAAAGATTTACTTGCTTAAGTTGACAGCTGACAGACTTCGATCTGAGACTTGGTTCACAGTAACTCGAAAGCCTGTCTCCAACTTTGGGCATCTGCTCTGTGTTCACTCATTTCTTTATTTCTGCAATCGACTTCCTCTGCTCTAATTTCAAGCAATAGTATATAAAATGTATGCCAAAAGAGGAAGGGCACGTATAGACATGAAACAAAAGTTGTTTCATGAACGCAAAGCATGCGCTTACGGATCTACCATGTTCAAATGAACATCTTTTTAGAATTCTTTTGTCACTTCAATGCCGTTGGTACCGCCATTCGGAACTCAATTATTGAATTCTAGGTACGGTGACATGTGGGTTCAGTCCCCACAGACAAGCGTGGGAAACGAGAAAAGAGAAGGAATGAAAGGGCTGAAGAAGTATAGATGTCCGTGCTCCCCATCTCTTAATGAGCTGCTAATTACATGGAAACCGATGAAAGTTGTTCCTTCTTTAATTCATCTGTAAATTGCACAATTACTGTTATTCGACCTTTTAAAAAAGGATAAATGCTTTAAGATCTATCTGACAGGAAGGCAATGAGTCATGGAAAGGATGGTTAGAGGCTGCTAAATATGTTTTGCCTCCATTCCACCCGTCTCTCCAAGCGTTAGTCTGGGCTCTTGTTACGATCTTCTTGCATTGTTAAGGACAGTATGCAGTAAAACCAATAAGATATTCCTTCTTTCTTGGTCATTCAGGGATCTTTCTTTCTAAGACCGTGCTTTTCCATGGCATAACTAGAAGATCACGACGAGCTAAAAAGAAAGACCAGCTCTTGCCGGAAGTAGAACAGACAAAAAGCTAATAGTGAGAAGGAAGAAATACGAAATTGACAGTGCTGCCAACCAGTTTTTTTCAGCTATTTAACATTTTGCAGGCAAACTTGGAAGTAAGAGGAGGCTCTGAATCTATATGTTCCTTCTTGAAGTTTGAATTGACAGTGATAGAGATCAGACTTTTGCATTTAACTTTTTGCAGGCAAAAATGTTTCTTAGGAATAAGGGTGTGATCTATTTTGCTGCCCAACTTTCGTGCCACCGTAATGTGGGGACAAAGGAACAAAATCAACAATCCCCTTCCCTTGCATGAAATGTAGATGCCTTAAGTGTCCTAGGTCCTTAGGAACTTGCAAGATGCATTACAGGTTCACTAATATGTGTATGGGCCATATAGAGGCCAGAACTGCACACCATCTTAATGGATGGGCAAATCTCAGGTCCGCATGAGCCTGAATATTTCTGTTCCTCAGTTCCCTTTGAAAAATCAAATATTAAGAAACTGGCCTAGATTGTCAATCATATGGCGACCAATATATAATCGAATTCAACTAATCACAGCAAGAGCAGACCTAACATCCGTTTATCAGAAATATTAGAGTGAGGACCTTTTTAGGCCACAAACCGTACGCTACCCGGTACATCTTCAGTCAGAAAGCATTTTTTGACGATTGTGCGCATGTGATATCCAAACAAAGGTTTCGAAATTCAGCAAAGGAACCATGTGACTGGCACACTATCCTGATCACATTTTTTCGTTATTTAAGGAGATTACTATTGTAGATTCCCAAATGTCTCTTTGTTTCTTATCCCTGAAAAGAATGCTGGCAGTGCCACCAAACTTAGTCATCATCTTAAGTTTAAGCGTGCCTCCTCATTGATAGAGGGATCCACTACATCTGTTTAATTATCAAACAACAGAGAAGATCATGTCAACAGAAAATTAACAGCTGAACTATGGCACAATCAGTCCCAAAATTATTGGTCGAGTGTACCAAGAATGTAAATGTTGAGTTGGAGAATAGGTTTTAGCAAGCAACGCTTAACATAGGAGTGCAGGAAGAGGGGAGAAATTACATTCTTTTGATGAGAAGAATCCAAACCATTTCGTCGTGCATCTCATGACAACTAGTTGGTTGTGATTCACGTAGACGCTCACATTCCTCAGCTGTGAATTTTTCCCTATCCATCCAAGAAAAGCATGTCAGTATCAAGGGAAGAACAAGAAAAAGAGCAAAGTGAATATATCTTTGGCTTGACGTTGGTCCACTGCCACTTTGTGAGAATTTGATGCAGTATATGTGAAGTTGAATGCACTTGGATTCTAATCAGAATTAGCTATCTACTGCGAGAACTATAACCCAGGATCTAGTGATATATATGCTGAATCATAGTCGCAGTTAGAATGCTCTCACATTCCACTGCTGTCATCTGATGATTCCCTAAGCATTCAGTGAGGCCATAATCGAGATGCTGTACATATGATTGTTACTTTATGTAGGATGACCGTCGATCACTCAGGTCATTGGTTATGCTATAAGAGCATTTTAACTAAATGATTTGGCAGATTCTGTACTCAATTAATGCTGCAATTGTGCTAGTAGCTAATCATGAAACACTTATTCCAACCAACCAGATAGAGATGGAAGGAAATTTATGCATTGCATCCTACACCAAAATCGTGCTTGCTCCTAGATGTTTGTTCAATCACTGTGTCTCAAGGGAGAGAACTAGTTAGGGTTGAAGAAGGGGTATTCACCACTAACCAGCGTTTGACGATTTCAAAAACTTCATGGCACTACTTAGTAGTACTGTCTTGTCACATAAGCCTCTACCCATCTATCAAAATATGATTCATGTTCATGTTCACCCCTGGAAATCCGGTAGCGGGCACAAGTTTTTCTTATGCAACCAGGCATAGGTAACTCTACCTCCAAGGAAAACCGTACCTAGATCCACTCGGGAGCAGCGGTAAAATCCCTTGGTGTATCTTCCTGACCCCAGCCGAGGCAACCATGCTTCGATTTCACAAAAAGGCAGTGCCCATGGAATTCAAGATATTGACTGCTCGTCTGATAGCCAGTCTCGTCCTACAGAGCCTACTCCTTTCGAGGCATGGGTATATATAAGTTGAGTTTGCCGAATTCGGAAGATTGCTAATGCTACATAAGAGCTTTCGCTCATGAGAAAGAAGGTCGTCCCGTTTGTCAAGCTCGATACTTTGTATATGCTTGAATCGAGCTGCGTCTGAACAGGCCCTACTGCTATTTGGGCACAAGTTAGTGGGTCAATTGAACATCGCCATGCTTTACCAACAGGCTGCATAGCAGCCTTCTCGTAATGGTGATACTCCTATTAGTAGTAGTTAGAGAACTGCATCACTTACCGGCATCAAAGTGTACAGAAAAAAGGTCCGTTCCTCCGCTAAGTTCTGTCTGGTCCATGGTGGGTTCTTGCAGGTTCTTTTTATTAGACGGTGGTGGCTGTGGCTGTTGATGTTGGGTCAGAATTCTGCCTCTTTTGAACACAATTAAACCAGAAAACTAGCCAAGCAACAAACTTGTGTTCAGATATTTTTTGGTCACAACTTAATGCCAGCTATGTTGGCTCAAGATTCAATGGAACTATGCCATTTGATTGGACTAGCTATCTTGGTTCTTCCCTTTTCAATTGAACTTCCTATTCTTATGGTCTAACTGAAGCACTGGCATGCTTTGTGGGCTTTGCTCGTCAAGCTGGGGGCTTTGCCTTAGATTCCTTATACCTATGAAGAAGGAAAAAAAAAAAAAACACGGATCCCAATTAAAGAACTGGAATTTAAATTCAAACTTCATTCTGACAAGGATGAACTCATTGCGGTAGATCTCTTCTTTAGGACGTCCCATTTCTAAGATACTAGCAATAATTACAAAGAAGCATTTAATTGTTTTGATATTGTGAAAAACATGCCTAAGTTTATTTTTCAGTTAATTAAAAAGGTTTATTAATTCATTTTTATTAAGTTCACCTTTGAATTAGTAAATATTTATTATGTTGGCCCTTTAAAAATTTAACCTGAAGCATATGCTCATCCTTGTGAGTACACTCAGAATTTTCTGGAGTAATTTCTAGCACTAATAAAAAAAGATGCGCATGATCTAACTTAGATATTAAAGAAAAAGGCTACCTCTTTTTAATACATAGTTAACCGTATATTAATATTAGTTGAAATTATTAAGGGGGTCAACATAAACTGATGAACATGAAAATTTTGTTCAAACTAACATTACTTCAAACCATCTTATTTTATCAATCCAGTTTAAGCAAATTAGCTAACCTAAGGCCTAATTGATGAAGCGAGGCTGCAGCAGCCAGGGCTGAATACCAGGCAGCAACATTACTTCTGCCGTGGCTATAACATGGATGTTATGGCGGTAGCCACGGCTGCCACCGACAGAGAAGCGTGAACTTGGGCTCTTCGTGCTCTCTGCAGCTCCCTTCTCTTCTGCTTGAACGCCTTGGCCAAGTTCGTTTTGGGGGTTCCTCTTAGCCATGCCTTTACATAGTGACTGATCACCTGCACAAGTCGTTCATACGCGGATAATACATCTGTGATCTATGCAGAATTAATGGTGATTTTAGTTTTCTGTTGGACATACTTTAAAAATTTTAATATTTTATAACTATTCTATATTTTGAAGAGCGTAATTTGTTTAACAAAATTATATGGTAGGAAGATCAAATTTTGTTTTATTTTATATAATTTTTAATTGCTTGAATTCTCAACATTTTTTCAAGAAGAACAAACTTTTCGTATAATACGAAGAAAAACCTCCATAAAGTACGTCATCTTACTTAGGCCTTCTTGTCTTTTCACATCACATCACACACACACACACATATATATATATATATATATATATATATATATATATATATATATATATATATATATATATATATATATATATATATATATATATATAAAAGGATAATATTTCTGATTTTTCTGAAGGATCATGACAGTACCAAAACGTTGAAGGCATCGTTATATATATAAAAGGATAATATTTCTGATTTTTCGAAAGGATCATGATAGTGTCAACACGTTGAAGAAAGTGAGGCATCGTTAAAATGCTTTGGGCGATATTGCCAAGAAACAAAACGTTGTCATATTCTCCTGAGATATTAAAAAGAATCTGCCCTCTATTAATATATGGTTGAAGAAATAATAATGCAACATTTTTTTTGTTTATTTCATGTGTAAAACAAATTTATTATTTTTTAATTATTTCCTTCTTCGCTTGCAAGAGAATCCACTATTCCATAATTAACTTTTCTTTTGATTATCATCAACAGTTTGCAGACAACTTCAAATATAAATCCTCTAATCATCAAAATACGTAGGCCGTTCTTTGTCAATACGTTATTGAGTAATTTTCATCTAGATTTGTCTTAAATTTTTAAAGGAGAAAACAACCAACCGGAGGATGGGTACATGATTCTTCTGATAATTCTATGGATATGAAGCACGGCCACGCAACTTCCGGGATTTCCTGAGAAGGAGCCCGAAGTTGATTGGCGACAAGTTGGCCACGGAGACGCTTGCAAGGAAGCTACTCGAAGTTCCAAACATTGGTTTATTTGGGTAAAATCCCAACAGTCTGACCGGCGATTTAGGTGCCGAAAAGGCAGTCGAAACGACGGACATCAATCCTCTTCTCCAGCCTTTCCTCTTTACTTTATTTGGGCATTCAACTGATTGGCGGCATTTGGTCATGGTGGGTACTGCAGGTTCAGAATCCGACGATGAAGATAATCGCTCGTGCCTTCTCTGTTTTCTTTATTTGGGCTTCTATTGATTGGTGGCACTTGGTCATGGTGCGTACCGCATGTTCAGAATCCGATGATGGAGATGATCGCATTTTTTCACCACTTCATATGTCCAATCGCCATGGCCTCTTAGCTTGGTGATCTGTTTAGTGTCGTCTACAACGCCCGCTTGCCGCCGACAACTTCATCGTTCTTAACTTGTCAATGGCAATGGATGCCCACAGTCTTTCATTGGTGTCAGCAAGCTTTGGTCGATCCAAGATCCCTAGCGTCAGCAAGAAGTTGCTCACATGTGAGACGAGTTGCAGCATGGTTTTCATTGGTGTCAGCAAGCTTTGGTCGATCCAAGATCCCTAGCATCAGCAAGAAGTTGCTCACATGTGAGACGAGTTGCAGCATGGTTCCTGTCTTCGCCTTGGTGCTACCAGACATGACACATAGGCCGCACCCAGAAATAATACTTCAAAAGACTTCAATCAATCGATATATATACACATTTTTTAGTGCGGATTACAACAATTTAAACAACTTTTTGTGTCGTCCTGTTCATCAATGCTTGCTGTTAAGCATTAATAAAGAGAATAAAAAAATTATTTTAGTTGTCAAGATCTTGTCATCTCTGATATAATCTTGACATTCTGTCTCCTTGAATATGTCCACTAACTACCATGCATGTCTATCCATCGTTTTAAGCTGCTTTCATGAATCTAAAAAAGGAAAGCAACGAATCTAACTGAGCAATTTCAACAAACAATTGGCAGGCAACTTCCAGATATCACAAGCAAACATGATCACTCAGCCTGGGGTGCTTTATGATGTTGCTTCAATTGTAAAATGGTGGCATCCCATGGCTCGTGGTGATGTCCACTATATGAATGACATACATAGAAAAGTTTCTCTTTCTCTCTCTTTCTCTCTCTTGCCTACCACATATTTCGGGTTTGGTAAGTATAAGAGGTTCATCTCCACTGCTCATCTCCGTCTAATAGGTTATGTTAGTAGCCAAAATATCAACAACGGCTTAACTATAAGTTTTTATTTGAATGAGGATTAATCCTTCATTTATGATATAACAGCCCAACGGAGAACAAATTGACATCTAATCCACTGGGCCTGCTTCACATGGAAAGGAAATTTTAAGGTGGTTTATTAAACACCTCACCCATGAGAGGCTCTTTTTCGCGAAAGAGATACCGATAGAACTGTCATTTCATGGAAAGGCGGTTTTATTTTCATAAGGAGAATGAGATTTTTGCATTTAATAAACGGGTCAACTTTTTTCTCTGAGGGAAATTTCTTTCGAGGAGCCGTGAAAGAAAAGAAACTGAAACAGACCACAGAGGACCTCCTTGACATTCTATCTGAGAGGCAGCTCTTTTCCTTTGGTTTTGCTGATGCAAAAAAGGCAACCCCTTTTCTGCATTAAGAGTGCCAGACTCATCTGCTGCAGAAGGATGATGCGCGAGGATCAGATCACATGCATCGTGAGCCTATGGATATGCCAAAGACCAGACCAAGAAGCAATACACCTAAAACCCTGGGGCAAATGAACATTTGTTGAAACATTGTATTTTTTTTTCCATGAGAAAAAAAAAGATTGCTTCTTTCCTGAAAAACATATAGCTGGTGACCAATTTCACTATTATGAATCAAGGAAAGCATTAAAAGAAAGCACAGATAATTCAAACACAGAGCAAAACACTAAGAAATGCACAAAAGTAATGTGCCAAATTTGAGACTTGCAGAATAAAGCTGCAGGTAATGCAGTTACATTCGCATGGAGCATAATATGTTCCATGAGCTTGGCTAGAGACAGCCAAGCATGGCCATTCCAACACAAGATCCCTCAGGATGCTGCACTGCACAGAACTCCAACCAGTCCAGCTGCCTAACCCAATAGACTGATGAAGAACCATAGCTGAAATCTCGTGGTGATTGGCCTAATATATAATTAAGAAATAATAGCTTACAAAACTCACAGATTGTAGAAAAATGACAATGCCACATTCTTGGATTCTACAGTTCTTCAAGTAAGATGCGTCTAATTTGGCAATTCATAAATTGCTTCCACCGCCATATTGAGTTAATCGCTGAGAAGGGCTGATCCAAGCCAAGGAAATTTATTAAAGCTATCACAACTTTTGGAAAACCAGATTTGGATAAATTGGCTTCCACATGTTCTTCTCCACAAAGGATGCAATCTCAGCCTGCAATGGACTCCATAATGTGATGAAACATGAACAATTGCATGTGTGTGAATGATTATATGAGTGGGTGCATGTGTCCATCTATGTCACAAAGAGGGAGGGAGAGAGAGAGAGAGAGAGACCTTCGACATCCGTTGCAGCTCACGAGCAGTCATGCCCCTGTAGCCCTCAGCAAGATCTTCCTTTGCAGCTTCAGTCACTACTGCTGCAGCAATCTCCTTGGTTATGTCACGTATTCTGTTTCACAAGCATACAGAAGAGCAATTTTATTACTGCCACTAATACAACTCTTCCAGTAAAAGGTTTTCTTTTTTCAGTTAGCTACATATAACTTCAACATGATGTTCTGGACCAATTATAGTACATAGTCGTATGTATTATGAGGATTTATTCTTCTATTTTCTTCAAAAGATGAATCACTTGTGATGTAGCAGGCATGGATGAACCAAGACAATAAAACATGAATTAGATATTAATGTCGATTAAACCTTAACATTTCATGGCAGATCAACACAAGAAGAAAACATAATCAAATGACCAGTCCAGAAACCAGAACATATTTTCACAAATGTGTGAAGTATGCAATTGTATGTGTTGAAATATGTTGTATTGGGACCGGATCCATATCTGGATCCGGATCCCTTGGGTGCGGGTACCGTCTCGTAGGATTCGTGTCGCTGCCGCTGCGCCAAATACCACCGTCGCCATTGGTGACATCGCCAGTGTCACCCTTTGCACCGTCGACTTGCTTTCCGGAGAAGAAGGAAGATATGCGTGCTTAGGCGCTTTCTAAGCTTGCCTCCCCCTTTTACATCACTTCCTAGGGGTCTTTTGCTAATCCGGTGAAGTGCATCCGCCTCTAATCTGCATTTTCTTGCTTGGTTGATCCTTGATTCCATCTCTTGTTTTTTCTTTGGCACCCATTGTGCGGGAAGAGGTGGCTGGTCCGTGTCTTGATAGAGGACGTGAAGGAGGAGAGGAGCGTAAC
>JAANDH010000748.1:0-62339 GCA_011799765.1 Nymphaea thermarum
TTATGTATCTTTTCTTCTTTTATTATTTTCTGTTTTTCCCTTTTTACCCCTTTTCTTTTTCTGTTTTACCTAGAGGGAGACTAGTCCCAACGGCTAGATTTCTAGCCGTTGGGACTGCCTCCTCCTTCTTCTCTTTGGCCCTCTCCTCTATATAAAGGGCAGCTTCTCTATTGTTTAGGCATGGCTTTTTAGCCTACTTTTTGTAACTCTTTGTGTGATTAATTTATGTTCTTCTTCACCTCTTGTTTGAGAGTTTGAGAGATTGACTTGTTGGTGAAAGCTTCAAGACTGATTTACTTGAAGAGGTTGTTTCTTTGGGCCTGATTTACATGTTTTAGCTCAATCTTGTCAATATGTTAGTGGGTTTTTCTTTCAAGGTATGGGAAAATGGTTACCTGTTAATTTGTTCTGGCTGAAAATGGGCTACTTTATGATGCAATTATGAAGGGTTGTACTTTAGCATTACCTTTTTGTTCCAATAAGATTATGGAATTATGAGTAAAACTTGGTTTACTGTCTCTTAGTGGTTGCTATTCTATGATACCATCAACAATGTTATCTTCATTTAATTATAGCAATATATTGTTTAAAGGAGAAGAAAGCTGTTGCTCAGTCTTGTAGAATTTCCAAATAAAATACGAATATTGAGAAGTTAAACTTGTTGATATAAGATTCCTAGTCACTGTGCAGGATGCATTATTGCTAAACGAGTTTGAGTTGATGGAGCTATTAGATGTGGATTTGGATGCTGTAAAATCTTCAATAGCTCAAATCAGTGCATCTGTCTGCCCCCCATATCAAACTGTAATGTTTAAATATTATAAGAAATTTAAAATTTATCCTTCTTTGTCTTTTGGTGTTTATTTATGTATTTATCTGGAATATTAATGCTGGTTTTTCAGCAATGATAAATCGCCGTAATTTATATTTATTTATCTTTTTTCACCCCCTCATTTGTAGGCACTCCAGCTTATGCAAGAAAGACTTGATAAGGAATACCTTGGTGGCCATTTTCCTACAACCCTAAAAGGCTTAGATAAAGCACTATTTGGAGGCATACCATTTGGTGCTTTGACCGAGTTGGTTGGTCCTGCAGGAATCGGTAAAACACAGGTAGTGAAATTCTAGTAACTTTTCCAAGTGAAATTCACAACAGTCTGCCTTTTCCATTACTGAATTTTGAATTGAATCCTGTTCTCTTTTTGGTTTAAAAAAATCAAAAGCTAAAATGGAAACTCTTCTTGTGATGATTAGTAGTTTTGTGTAGTCAGTTCTATGTAAGCTTAGTAGGCCATATCTATAGGACGTTTTGTGGTTATTTTGTGCGATATGTCAGGATATGGGATTATCTGCCAAGAGCCGCTATGATGCACCATGGGACGAGTTACATGAGGACATTGATTATGTATTTCATGTTATATGATATCAATTCGTGGACTTTGGCATTTCTTTATGCTGTTATAAATCTTTTTCTGGCTTCTGTGTGCCAAGAGAGACAGATGTGGGAACTTCTCTGCTTTCACATCCTAGAGGTCATTTTGTTGAAGAGTTTTTTTTTTTTTTTTAATATTTTGGGTCAAAAGAAGGTGAGAAGACTTTGAGGTAATGGTTGGCCAACGTTTATTCAATTTTTAAGTTTTTATAACCAAATGGCTTTACAATTTAACTAAGAGCATGAAAAACATTTTTCTTTTACTTTGAAGTTATTAATGAATGGAGTAAAGTACTGAAGAAACGGAGATGATGCTGCACAAGCATGCTACATAGAACTTGGGAAGTGCTTGAAACATCAGTTTTGTTAGATCACTACTTCTGCTGCCTCATTAATTTCAAGTGCTATATTTCTGGATGCCGCTACTTTCTGTGACCATGTTAGTCCCTTTGCTTCTTTTTTTTTTTTTTCCTTTTTTTCTGGCACATTTGTGCTGAAAGGGTGATAATTTTGGAGAAAATAAAAGGGACACATAACTATCGTATGGGGTGTAGGTTGCACGGCCACTTAAGAGATCCTAAATTCTAAA
This sequence comes from Nymphaea thermarum, assembly GCA_011799765.1. NCBI lineage: Eukaryota > Viridiplantae > Streptophyta > Magnoliopsida > Nymphaeales > Nymphaeaceae > Nymphaea > Nymphaea thermarum. The sequence goes on from JAANDH010000748.1 coordinate 2,022, forward strand.
TGTTGAAATGGTTTTAAAGCTCCATGTTATTACATCTCTGCTAGAAAAGGAGAAAACTGTAGGTCTGTAAACAAATTCCCCATGGATCATACATGTGTTAATAGGGAGGCACTTTTTAGTAACCTTTTCTCAAGTTTATCAAACTGATTTTATAGCTTTGCCTTTTTAATGCTCTTCCTGTTCATCATTTTTCATATCTACTAAACGGGGTTTCATCTACAGTAACATATTCTACCTAGAGCCTAGGGGATATCATTAGGCCCTGTCTATTTGATTTCCATGGGCTGGTATAAATAGTATATAGATTGTTGATCTCTCTGCATTTTCTATTTTCTTTGGTTCACTTGACTTTCACATATGGAGCTATCCTACAGTTTAACAAACAGATTGACTGCTAATGTATGTATGCTGGTAGAAAATTTTAAAATGAATTCGGTGACTTCACTTGGTTGTTGTGCTTACGTTAGTGACTGTGACAGTAGCAACTTTATCCCATCAGAGTTTTTGGGTTGTCTAATCAATTTCCTTGTGGATTCTTTTGATTTTGATTATTTGGATTTTTTTATGTGTTACACTTTTTGGACTAACATCCTTGCAGACTTGTTCTGGTAACGTAACTCTTGTAAATGACTAAATTCTAACTGGGGCTTTTTTGCAGTTCTGCTTAAAGCTTTCTCTTCTGGCTGCATTACCAACAAGTTGTGGAGGTCTGAATGGCCATGTAATTTATGTCGACACAGAGTCTAAATTTAGTTCAAGAAGGTATTCTGATGATATGATCCTTCTTGTGAGATAAATCATGGATCATCTGGTAGATGCTTGTGAATATCCTTTTTGCCAACCTATAAACATGAGCTTCTGAATTTATTAATTTCTTCCATGTAGGCTGATTGAGATAGGAGAAAGCTGCTACCCACAAATATTTCATGTGAAAGGAATGGCAAAGGAGGTACATTTAGATCTGTTTAACGTGTTACTTTCCAACCTAGTCACGAAACACTTTCTCGAGTTTTAAACGGTGAAGTTTTTCTTGGGTATAATACGACGACCTCGAAAAGAAGGGGAAAATGGGGAAAAAGGTAAAATTTTAAAAATTAAAAAAACTAAAATTGAGGAAAAATTAAAATAAGTGAGAAACTAATAACAAAAACATCAAAAAATAAGTAGATTTGCAACAAATAATTTTTAAAAAATGAAATACAAACTGTTCAGCGTTAAAAAACATGAATAAAATGAATAAAATTGAAAAAAAACACAAAAACATGTTTTTGCAGTTTTTTTTTTTCATTTTAACGTTTTTAAAAAAAATGTGTTTTTTTTAATTTTAAACTGCAATTTTTATTTATTGCGTTTTCTTCACATTCTTTTCAAAAAAAGCACGTTTTTTGTGACTATGGTAACATGGTTAGTTTCCAATGATCTCAGATCCTTGACATTGTTTATTTTTCAAGTATTTTAGCTTGCAGGTCGGATTGTGGTTCTGCAACCAGCAACACTTTCTGAATTCACCGAGAGGTATGGACATTGTTAAGTGTTACTTTTTGAAATCATGATGACAATGACTAGTGATATTTTGGAAAATTATAAAAAAAAAACAAAGAACTTAAATGCACAAAAGAATGAGCATAGCAGCTCGCCAGAATTTTGAATGTTTTTTCCCAAAATCGAATATAGAATCAAATATAGATGCCTTCTAGGTAATTTACTCTAGATGACTGAACTCTTAAGTCATCCAAATTATGATACGTAGGTAGGTTCTTGAAAGCTTGAAACTTGAAAGTCAATAGGTCAGAATTTTCATGAATAATTAGAGCTTAAAAATTCATGCCTCACAGTAAAAAAAAAATGTTCCAGCAGTGTTATACGTATCATACGATATGGGGCCGTATCGTACGATACGTATCGTCGCGTTTCAAAAATGTGATACGATACACCACTTGTATCGTACAGTTACGATACAGGCACCATATCGTACGATACAATTACGATACATAACGATATAGTTACGATACATGTACGATACATTACGATACAGTTACGATATGATAATTTTTACTATTTTTTTATGATTTTTTCAGAATTTTTTATATTTTATTTATTTATTTTTTTAAATACGATACTGTTACTATACGTTACGATATTTTACGATGCAACGTGTCTGAAAGCCAGACCAATACGGCTTACGAAACACTTTTTACACATTGTGTTCCAGCAATTTATTTGTATTCAACTAACCTTGCTGAGCACACCTATAAGTTCAAATTTATGAAAAAATAATAAGTACCTTGTCCACATCTAGTTCTCATATTTGCTAGTTCACAATTCACATATTTTGGTTTCTCTTGATCATGACAGTTTCAAACTTCCAATGTTCCCTATGAAATGCAATCCTCTCCTTTGAATTCTGAATTAACTATATCTTGCTGCAATATTTCCTGATGGATATTTTCTGCATATTTTTTCCCATGTAACATTACAAGAATTCCGTATTAGGTGCTGAAATAAGCTTTGTCTCCAGATTCTGATGATGTAATGGTTAATGCTACTTAGGAGGGATCTTTCCCAGAAGAATGCAAAATTCTTCTAAAATCCAATTATTCTTGTCTCCAATGAGATGATTTTCTTAAAATATATATAGATCTTTCTCCAATCAGGTGATTTTCATAAAATAAATATATATCTTTCGCATAGTTGGAAAACCTGGGGATTCAGCTCAGAAATTGCTTGAGTCAACTTGAATCGCAAAGGGACTGGTCAAGAGTCCCACCTTTACCTAAATGNACAATTCATATCTTAAAATTTAAAACTGGGTAAATTTGTCCATATATAAGCCTTAAATGAGGGACGAGGCTTTTAGATGTCCTCCTTTCCTCTACATGCTGTCTCTATGGAGGTCGCTGGTACCAGCTATCCACCTATAACAACTGGCATTGGTGTCCGGCAGCAATACCCATCTCTCTCTCTCTCTCTCTCTCTCTCTCTCTCTCTCTTTCTCTATACATATATATCTGTGCTTGCTGGTGACCCCTTGGTTGCTGCAGCAGTGTTCCGTTCAGCTTACCAGTTAGTTGCAACTTAATTCATTGACCTGCTTTAGTTAATTTAGCTCAATTATTCATTGATTCATTCCTTTTCAGTTAATAATTTGGTTACCAGTTTCTTATTAATTCATTCACCTATTTTAATTAATTGCTTATTCAGATATTAAGTTCATTAGTTCGATTTCTGATTAGTTAATTATTTGATGTATTCAATTCATAGTTGTTATTTTTTAGTTATATTCAACTTGTTCATGAAGTTGAAGCAGAAAAACAATATAAAAATTTGTGGCTTGAGTCGAATGAGTTGCATGTCAACTCACTGACCCCTAGTCAGCTGATCCTGGGTTTGCCAACCATCTCTTTTTGCATTAATGTTTAATTTTGTACTTTCTGTTGACTATCCTTTCTGACTTATGGATGATAACTAACTCGCTAAGGCAAACCACTATCTTGTATCTTCTTGTTGTCAAAGTTTATCTGTCTACCCTTGATTTTGTAAATTGACAAAGAAAGTAAAAGTATAGTGATGGTCAATTTTATTTCTCATTGTTTCTGTCACAGGTTGCAGCAAATTAAGCTCTCTCTATTGCAGAACCAAGTGAGATTAGTTATTATTGACAGTATTGCTGCTCTTGTTTCCAGGTCTAGAACAATTGTTGAATGTCATCATCCTAGTATAATGTCTACTGCAGCCAAGTTGCTGATGTTTTTTCAAAATTTACGTCATGTACTTGTGAATGTTATTTTATTTGGTACATGAGTATCGTTCTTAAGTGTTCGTATCAGATTATCTTCAGCATGACATGCAGGTCATGATGAAGGTTAAGTATTCTATTTGTATGTCTTCATCATGATTGTGGATGATTCTTCGGCTTGAACTTGAGCTTTGGCTTTGAGCATTTGCACTAGGATTGCTAAAGTTTTGGATGCAGAAGAGCTTACTTAGAGGCAGGGAGCTTGTCTACTAAGAAAAAGGATGGAAGTTGTGGGTCTTCTACAATTCCTCTACGCTTAATGTTGTTTCTTTCTGAGATTCCTTCGTGTTGCTCCTGTGCTTCCTTTTATGCTTCTTGCTTGCTTTTTCGTTGGAGGATTGTGGAGCTTGATCCCCATTTGTCGGTCAGGGTTTTATTGTAATTTTTTCCCTGTTGTGGTGGTGCCCTAGACTCCTGTATTTAAAGAAGGCCGACATCTTATGTAGTCTTGTTCAAACCACATAAATCCTTGTGTTTTTATCTGTTTGCTTTTTTTCCCCCTCTTGATTTTGAGAGCATAAGAGGGCCTTGTCCTTTTGAAAAGAAGACCTGCAGCTCTCAAGGTCAGAAATACAGTCTTACACAGAAAAAATGAGTCTCACTTGGAATAACTGAATATTACTTCTCAATGATGGCTTATAACTGGCTTAAGAAGCCATAGAAAACAAGGGAAGATCAGTCCCATATATATAGACTGATCAAAGAAGAGAGAAAATGAGAGATGGCTGTTGGATTTGTTCTAACGGCTAGTACATCTATATAGAAAAATACACAAACAAAAGAGAGAAAAAACACGACATAAAACTAACATGATTACAACATAAAATTAACATAAAACCTGCAGACTTTTGTACACTATATATATATATATATATATATATATATATATATATATATATATATATATATATATATATATATATATAAATGTAGTATATGCTTACATATAAACTAACACCACCCAACCCCCTCACCCAAACAAAGAACTTACGATGATGTCATTGAAAGTTCGCCCAAAAGAAACAACAATCTACTTGACGTAATCACCTTAGTGAAGAAATCTGGGGTTTGACATTTTGAGCAAATGAATGACATATCAATAGTCTTCTGAAGATACTCCTCTCTAACAAAGTGATGACATTTCAATATATTAAGTCCCTTCATGGTTCATATGGTTGTTAGCAATGCAACTAACACTTCTGTTATCACAACAAAATCTTGTAGCTTCTTGAACATTGATGACCATATCTTTCAACAAGCTTGTTAGCCACACAATCCATAGTTACAGTAGACATGACTCGATATTTAGGTACAATTGAAGACGTGAAACCTTGTTTTGCCTTTTACATTGCCATGAAGTTAGAGATTCACCTAAAGACACATGAAAACCAATGTTGGAGAGCCTATTATTTGGGTCTCCACCCCAATCATCTCAGTGTATCCCAATCATACTTAATGAAAAGGAGGATAGGAACAACATCTTAGTTGTTGTATTTTTTATATATTTAATGATTCTCTTGACTGCTCACATATGCATAGAAGGGTGCTTGTTGAAACTGGTTAATAACATGAGCTATGTGAGGTTGGTGATAGACAAATAAGTTAAGATTCCAATAAGTTGTCAATATGGAGCAGGGTTCTTCAAAAGTTTTCCATCACTTGATTAGTTGCTTTCATCTCAACTCCTATTGCTTTAGAGTTTAGGGATCTCAATGATTTTGTCATCTGTTAATCTTGATGTGCTTATAATATCACTAGTAATTTGATCTGTGATAGCAAATATCCTCTTTTTCTATATGCCACTTCAATGTCGAGGAAATAAGTAAGATAACCCAAATCTGACATTCAAATTCAGTTTTCAGAAAACATTCTCATGGTTAATTCCTTCATCATCACTGCCTGTCATGCTCATATCATCAACATAGAGAAGCAATATAACTGTACCAGGTCTTGTGATTTTGATAAACATGGCTGTGTTTGAGTAACATGATTTAAGACGTTGATCAAATATTACCTTGTTGAAACGGTCATACCAACTCTTGGGAGCTTGCTTCAGCCATATAAAGCTTATAAAACAGTCATACCAATCTTACCTTTGGGAACATCATATCTAGGAGGAGTATCCATATAAACTTCCTCATGTAGAGTATCATTTATAAAAACATTCTTGACGTTCATCTGAAAAATGTGCCCATGTTTGATAGATGCAACTACAATCAAACTAACAAGAGTCATCCTAGCAATGATTGCAAAGGTTTCTTTATAATCTATTCCATAGTGTTAGATATATCCTTTAGCTATAAGCAAGTTTTGTATCTCTCAAGGGATCTAGCACTTTTAGTTTTTAACGTAGTCTTAAGAGAGACATCAACTGGAAATGGATCTTCAGCAGCTAATCAGCACAAATGCAGCCTTGATGCAGAAACCAAGATCTAATACCATGAAAACAAGAGAGCTCTAGCTGTCAAGGTCAGACATACACGGTCTTACAGATAGAAAAATGAGTCTCACTTGGAAGAACTGAATATTGCTTCTCAAAGATAGCTTACAAACTGCCTTAACAAGCCATAAAATGCAACCGAAGATCAGTCCCATATATATAGACTGATCAAAGAAGAGAGAAAAATAAGGGATTGCTGTTGGATTTGGTTACTAGTACATCCATAAAAAAAAAAACAAAAACAAAAGACAAAAGATACAGCATAAAACTAATATATTACAACATAAAGCTACATAAAACATGCAGACCTATGTACAAAATACATATAAATATATATGTCTACAATTCACATATATAATATTATTCTATATATACACTTACTAACTAACGCCTTTAACATTTTCCTGATCAGCGAACATATTTCTTATAATTTAAGATCTTATGATATGCAAAATCATGCCTTTTAAGATGCAAATTTTGAAACAATTTTTTTTGTATATATGTTTCCAGTGGAATTACTAGGAATATCCTTCCGACTTCCTCTTTTGCTTATAGTTGGACTCCTAGACTGATTCAAGTTTGATTTATTAACTTTGAAGGTTTTATAGTTTATGCTTCCTAAAGTTCTTATACTATGTTGCCCGATTGAAATTCCGAGAGGCCCTTTTCATATGTGTAGAAAGGTGGCACAAGTCAAGATAGAGAATTGTGCCTCTCGAGCTAAACAAAGTTTATTTGAAATACTCCAACCGACAAATTATACTGAGCTAAACAAAGTTCAGTAAAAATTGGAACTTCTCTCTTTAGATATCAAGGGATTCTTTCATGTTTCATAGCAGTTTTGTACATTTACTGTCCATTGTCTAATCATGTGAAACTCAGGCAATTTATTTACGTTTCTCTAATTTAAGAGTCTTGTTTGTTTTAGTGACCATGAAAGACCTGTAAAAGCACCTAGACGAGATGCACTTGGATGGCACGTTTCATTTCTCAAGTAAGAACCAAAAAAAAAAATGACAGTTCAAAACATCTATTACATTCATCAACCAGATGGCAATAATCTGCTCTTTAACAAACTTTTGTGAATTTATCAGATCACTCGCAGAATTATCACGAGTTCCAATTGTGGTAACCAACCAAGTGAGGGCGCGGAGCACTAATCATGCCTTGAGTTATTCTTTCCAAGGTTTGATGCCAATCTTTCTGTATTCAAGGGTATTTACGAACAGGCACTGTTTTTACTTGATTTATCCTGTGCAGCAGACAGAAAGAGTGAGCTAGCGAGAAACAGAGACATATCCGAGTCTCATTTAATTCCAGCATTAGGCATTCACTGGGCTCATGCTGTCAATGTTCGTCTTGTTCTTGAAGCCCATTCAGGTTAATCTTTCTAATTGCCAATACATCTGAGCTTAGTGCCAGCCTGAATTTTATGTACTAGAAGAGTATCATTCTTTTATGTTTCTGATGTGTCTTACAGGCTTCACCCATTGTGAAATATTAACGCAGGTCAGAGATTCGTAAAGCTGGCAAAGTCTCCAATATCTCCTCCATTGTCTTTTCCATTCATCATAACTTCTGCAGGAATTTCTTTACTGAATGATGATGGCATGGAAGTATCAGGCACCGAGATAAACTCAATCCTCAATGAAGGTTTGGTGTTCCCAGTTTAAATCTGTTACGAATTCATGCTCAAGGATATATATGTTTTCTCATTTGATGAATTAGTCTGATCAATATGCAGGTGGTGTCCTTGTCAGTGCAGGAGAATGAAAATTTGCTGTTTTCACAAAAGAAAACCAACAGCCAGATCTTCAAGCTGGGCTCCGTATCTGCCAGGATTTTACCATGTGGGTCTGCCTATAATGTTAATATGATACCATGTTCTGAAAATTTGTGATCATTACCTTTCCTGTAATGATTGGCATGGAGCTGGACACAAGGCCCGAAGTTCGTTAGTTTGGACCTGATAGGACAAATCCAGTAAGGTTCAGTCAGATTTGGTAACAAACAACACCTGATTGACTCAGATTCAGTTTAGAGGTTAATGTTCAAGCCTTTGCAGGACCCAGGTCTGATGGCCTGAAATGCACATATGGTTGGCTATTTGGTCTATTCTGATTAGGTTTTCATACTATAATTTTCCACACGACCCACAACCAGATAGGCCATTTACCTGCTTATGTACGACTCATTAATGTGAATTCAGCCTGTTGCCTACATCTGAAGTGAATTCAGCCGGCTGACGTAACTTGAGGCAGCACCTTATGAGCACTGATCGTAGGTAAATGTTTAGCTATTGTTGACCAACTTGGCAACTTCCCTATTGATAGTGCTGTATGTGTTCATTCCCATGCCTGTGTAATTTCGCTTTATTGTAGTTTTGGTTTACTTCTGCAATGAAATCCTGATTCCTGGCTTTGGTATCTTCAGCACTCAACATGATGTATCCAGCTGAACTCACAATTTATGATTCATTGTGAGGACAAAATAATGTGTTAATTTCCTAATTGTAGTCTGATATTCAGCTTCAACGGAGAGTTTGGAATGTACCAAAATTTATGCAGGCTCAGAAAACAATTTCTATTAAATTTTCTTATTGATTTCCAGACCATCAGGACTTCAGCTGAATTGAGCTATGTAGAAACTCAAACCACGAAGAGGAAGAAGAGAAAAGAAACACACGAAGTACGTGGAAAAACTTCAAACGAGGAAAAAATCACGGGAAGCTCTACCTAGGTGCACAACCGCAACCCTAGGAGAGAGAAAGATTCTATTTCACTTAATCACCAAGTACACATAAGTGATATTATATAGAGGGAGAGGGAGGAGAAGCCGCCTAGGGTACCGAGCCCGCCTCGGTACCCATGCCCTAGGGAACCGGGTCCAGACACGGACCCGGTTCCGGTAACACATATTCTAACACTCCCCCTCAAGCTTGGCATACATGTCAAACATGCCAAGCTTGCTAACATTCTTTTCAAATGAAGAAGTACAAAGCCCTTTAGTTAAGACGTCCGCCACTTGATCTTCAAACTTCATGTAGGGCAGAATCGGCTCCTTAGCATCTATGCGTTCCCGTATGAAGTGACGATCGATCTCCACATGTTTAGTTCTGTCGTGCATGACCGGATTGTTTGCCAAATTCATAGCAGACTTGTTGTCGCAAAACATCCTCATCTTTTCTTCCATTTTAATCCCAATGTCTTCTAAAATGATTTTAAGCCATAACATCTCTGTGATCCCCATGGCAACAGCCCTGTATTCGGTCTCAGCACTGGACCTGGAACAAACATCTTGTCTTTTACTTCTCCATACCACCAAGTTACCTCCAAGGAAGATGCAGTAACCTGTGGTAGATCTCCTAGTATCAGTGCAACCTGCCCAGTCGGCGTCAGAGTACCCTTCAATGCTGAGATGATCTTCACAAGTGTACAAAAGTCCTTTACCAGGGTTATTCTTCAAATACCCCAATACTCTTTCAGCACTTTTCCAATGACAGTCAGTAGGAGCATGCATAAACTGGCTCAACACACTCACAACATACGTAATATCAGGGCGAGTAAGAGTGAGGTAAATAAGTTTACCAACCAATCGCTGATATCTCCCTTTTCCTTCTTCATCCAACATATTCCCAATCTTGATACTGATTCTGGTGCCAGACTCCATGGGAGTAAGAAATGGCCTGCAACCCAGTTTACATGTCTCTTTTAAAAGGTCCAAGGTGTATTTCCTTTGGCTCATGACAAGTCCCGTCTCAGAACGCGCGATCTCAATCCCCAAAAAGTACCTTAATTTACCAAGGTCTTTGAGATCGAATTCAGTAGCTAACATGTCTTTCATCTTTCTTTTCTCTTCTTCATCATCACCTGTAACAATCATATCATCAACATAGACAAGAAGAAGGCTCACCAGACCATTCCTCTGCTTGATGAAGAAAGTATGATCACCATTACCCTGTTTGTACCCATTGTTCTTCATAACCACTCTTAGCCTCTCGAACCAAGCTCTTGGAGACTGCTTGAGGCCATACAACACTTTCTTGAGATAGCAGCATTTCCCGTCCTGAACATAACCAGGCGGCATACTCATGTAGACTTCTTCTTCAAGGTGACCATTCAAGAAGGCATTCTTGACATCAAGTTGATTCATGCTTCATTTCTTCTGCACAGCGAGGGCTAAGATGACTCTCACAGTCTTCAATTTGGCAACAGGAGCAAAAGTATCAAGGTAATCAATACCATACTTTTGGCTGAACCCCTTCGCAACTAAGCGAGTCTTATACCTCTCCACGGTACCGTCAGGCTTGTACTTCACATTGAACTCCCACTTGGAGCCGACAAGATGAGTCCCCTTCGGAATATCAACAACTTTCCACGCGCCATTCTTGGCCAAGGCATCCATCTCCTCTGTCATAGCTTGCAGCCACTTGGGATCCTCTCTAGCATCCTCAACACACCTGAGAACCACAAACTTAGACAATTATGTAATAAAGCATTTGTAGTCACTACTGAGTTTAGCATAAGAAACAAATTTTTGAATGGGATGAGAGGTACATGACCTGGTGCCTTTGCGCAGGGCTATGGGAAGATCATCACTCATTGGGCTTGGATCATCCGGGGAGCTCACAAGATTGGGATTGGTAGCCTCAACAACATCCAACACATCCTTCTGCTTCCTGTTGTAAACCTGACCAAACAAGTGACCACGGGACTGTTCTTCCACCGGCGCCCCTTCCATCTGACTGTCTCTGCCATCACTGACTGTATCCCTTTCCATCTGACTGTCTCTGCCTTCACTGACTGTATCCCTTTCCATCTGACTGTCTCTGCTTTCACTAACTGTATCTACCATACTCGAAGAGCTGGCCGTGTACTCCAAGAAGTCTGTGAACTGAATCAATTGATGCTGAGAATACTCTTCCACTCTCTCACCTAGACACTCCCCCTGAAGAAGATTCGCGGGAAAGTATGCCTCATGCTCATGAAAAATAACATCCCTGGAAACATATATCCTGGAAGTACTAGGATCGATACACTTGTATCCCTTTTGGGTGGAGGAATACCCCAAAAAGACTGCTTTAATGGACCTAGGGTCGAGTTTTTTGAGCGTGGGACTATGATCATGGACAAAACAAACACACCCAAACACCCGAGGGGTCAAAGGCCAGAGATTCTGAGTAGGCCACAAAACAGAATAGGGAGATTGACCATTCAACACACGATTAGGCATACGGTTAATAAGACGAGCACTAGTGAGAAGTGCATCACCCCAGTACCGCTTAGGGACATGACGTTGAAACATAATGGCCCGGGTGACGTTTAACAGATGACGGTTCTTTCTTTCAGCCACGCCATTCTGAGGAGGTGTGTAGCTACATGATATTTCATGTATAATACCATTGCTTCGCAAGAAGTCATCAAGGGATTGGGAGACATACTCTCGAGCATTGTCAGTACGAAAGGCCTGAATAGAGGTCTGGAATTGAGTTTCAACAAATGCAACGAAGTTTTTGACAATGCTCGGAACTTCACTACGGTCTTTCAACAAATACACGAACGTACACCGAGAGTAGTCATCAATAAGAGTCATGAAATAATAGAAACCGCGACCAGTGGGTATTCCCGAAGGACCCCAAACATCAGAATGAACCAAAACAAAAGGATGGCTGGTTTTAGTGGAAGAAATAGGATACGAGGCCCTAACATGCTTAGACAACTGACACACTTCACAGGTAAGGGAGTCCAAGGAAACAGAGGTAAAAAGGTGAGGAAACAACTTCTTAATTAACGGGAACAGGAGATGTCCAAGCCGCTCGTGCCATCGCAAGATGGTAGATCTGTCCTCCACCCCTGACAACTGTCCACTAGTGGCTGACATGAGAGCAGAAGCAACCTGCACGGGCAGTCTGTAGAGTCCATCAATAACCGAACCAATCTCAATCTTCGTCCCCGTCACCAAGTCCTGCAGAAAACACCGATCAGCAGAGAAGATTAGATTGCAATTGAGTTATTTGGTAATACTGCTGACAGATAACAGATTCACATGAATATTGGGAACATAAAGAACATTCTGAAGAAAATATTTATTCAACAGGGACAAACTCCCTTTTCCAGCCACAAAAATAGAGGACCCATCGGCCATAGACACGCGTTACTGCCCGAAAGACAATTTGTATTCTTGAAACAACTTAGGATTCCCGGTCATATGATGCGTAGCTCCACTATCAACAATCCAATCACCGACCTTGGAAGTCATCTTTTCAGCCATCACGGTCACCAACGGGCAGAACAATCCTTGGATAGAATCACAAGAACGAGAGAAAAATCAAGTTCTATTTAAAAAAGGAACGATAAAGAGAGAGGTAATCTCGTCACCGGATGCCCAATCAACCCCAAGAATGTACACAAAGTCGATTGGGGGAAACAATCGTCGATATCGCTCGACGGAAGCGATTCCTATTCTCTCTTGGGCTGCAGTCTCCCACGGGTAGAGGTTGCACCACACGTTCTCCTTGCTGGAATCACGATGCAAGAGGCAAAACCAACAAGAATCATGGTATAGAAGTGAATAGAAAATCAACTTCGATATGAGGAAAGCCTTCACCCGTAAGACCAATTTAACCCCGGTCTTTTGTAAGGAAAAAAAGGGGGGATGCAATCGCCGGAGCGCCGGTGGACGTTGAGGCAATCCTCAAGTTACGCTCCTCTCCTCCTTTATGTCCTCAACCAAGTCACAAACCAGCCACCTCTCCTTGCACGGTGGGCGCTAAAGAAAAATTGAATCAAAGATCAACCAAGCAAGATATTGTAGGTAAGAGGCGGATGCACTTCACCGGATTTGCAAAAAACCCCTAGGAAGTGACGTGAATAGGGGGAGGCACGCCTAGGAAGCGCCTAAGCACACATATCTCCCTTCTTCTCCGGGAAGCAAGACAATGACACCAGCAACAGCGGCGACCGTGGGGGCAGCGGAAGGAACACACCGGCAACAGCGGAACTGGACGGCGCAGAAGATTTTCACAGCGGCGGCGCAGGGCAGCCGTACACTGAGAAGACGACGGCGCAGATCCCTAGGCGACGATGTGAAACCCTAGGCAACAACACTGATCCCGAGGCAACGACGCACACGGATCACGAGGCGAGGACACGAAACCCTAGGTAGCAGCACGGATCTCGAGGCGATGACACGGAATCCTAGGCAGCGGCGCGGATCCCTAAGCGATGGTGCGGATCTCGAGGCGGTGGCGCACCCAGCAACAGAACAACAGCACGGATGGACTGCAAACGAAAGACGGACGCCGGAACTTCAACGGCGTTGAGCGACGGCAACTTCCACGACGAACGATCCACGAAAAACGCTCTTCTCCAACTTCGGTGGCTCTGATACCATGTAGAAACTCAAACCACGAAGAGGAAGAAGAGAAAAGAAACACACGAAGTACGTGGAAAAATCTCAAACGAGGAAAAAACCACGGGAAGCTCTACGTGCACAACCGCAACCCTAGGAGAGAGAAAGATTCTATTTCACTTAATCACCAAGTACACATAAGTGATATTATATAGAGGGAGAGGGAGGAGTAGCCGCCTAGGGTACCGAGCCCACCTCGGTACCAGCGCCCTAGGGAACCGGGTCCAGACACGGACCCGGTTCCGGTAACACATATTCTAACAAGCTATAATGCTACGATCTCATTTTACAACATTGTTATTTTTTCCCCTCTATTAAGTTGCTTGCTTTTGGGAGCCTTTTTCCGTCCCTTTTGAAGCACCTGGGAACCTCAGCAGGTTCCAAATCTTAGTATTGTAAACTGGCAGCACTTCCATGTGCATGAATAGAAAGATGAGTTTCTTAACTTGGTCCGCTTTCATTGACCACAATACAACTGTTGAACTGCGGCTCCGTTAACAGCAGGTCCATAACAAACCACTAACGCGCAGAGCAGATTTTGGTATTCATTCGAAAATACGTTCAAAGTCATTACCAACTGGAGGCTTGCCAATGTGCTGCCAGTTGTGGGGAGGTCTTTTTTCTTGGTACACAGCTAGCAAAGTAAATTATTCATGTGTTCGCCATTACACACAAGTCACCTGTTTTCCGTGTTCTATCCTCATCTTTGTCCACACTCTGGGTAGACATTTGATCCCGAAGGTTGAACTCATTCAAGAGCCTGCCTTTCCAACAAACGAAATGACTTTTCTCCACCTGAAAATGTATGAATCTGCTGCAGAATGGTTTCTAGAATGGAAGCGCAACTCATTTGACTAAACTCGGGTTCTGTAAAGTAAGCTGTTGAGAAGTTTTATTGGGCCTCCTAGCTTCCATGCATCATTACTTTTTGGGACTTCTTGTTGCACATGCTACACAAGGTAAAAAATCATTAAGAAAAATAGAAGTTCTGCTAATTTAAAGGCACTATTAAGCTCCGCTAGCTTAAAGGCATTATTTTACCGGATCATATCGTTTTTGTTCTTTAATAATCATTTTAATGGTTATTTTACTGAACCACATTGTTGCCTTTTTTAAGATGATCTTTTTCTTGGATTCTTCATATTGTAGCGAACACATAAAATTTAAAAATTATTGGCATGCTTTGCACTTTCTTAAATAAATGAATGTATATATTATTGTTACTATTATGTTTCTTTCTTTGTCAAGTTAAAGCTACTGAAGTCGAAATGTATTTTTTTTTCTTTTCACTTTTCTGAAAAATAATCAAATAAAGTTAATGGGCCATTTTTTGTTAGCATCGTCTAAGATTTGTAACATCTCTAATGTTGAATATATATACCTGAATGCATATATTTGGCGAAAAAAGAAAGTAAGCATAGAATGAAAGGATATATATATATATATATATATATATATATATATATATATATATATATATATATATATATATATATATATATATATATATATATATATAAGGCGAAGTTTACAAAGGAAGATTGTAAAGGACTATGAGATGAAGGGCAGTTCAGGTACAATTCAATTCTGAATGGCTATTTTTGTTATTTCTCAGACGTGATCTCATGTGATGAATGATGGAGAACACTCTCTGGTACAATTCAGTTTTGAATGGCCATTTTTTTTATTTCTCAGACGTGATCTCATCTGCTAGATCTCATGTGATGAATGATGGAGAATACTCTCCCTCTCATATATATATATATATATATATATATATATAGAGAGAGAGAGAGAGAGAGAGAGAGAGAGAGAGAGAGAGAGAGAGAGAAGCTAGTAAAAACCAGACACTTAAAAAACAGACCCTTTAATTTTCTTCGTTTAAAAACTATTTTAAATACAGTATAAACATCTTAAATATTTAGAAAGACTATTTTTATATAAAAGATGCTTTAATTCAAGTTGTTTTAACAAAAAATGTTTTTATTATCATGCCAAGGGGGCCATTCATTTTTCTTATTAAAAAACACCATTAAAGTCTTAACAAATGATAACCTTAGTATATGTTTTGCATCAACCCATTGTTAAGATCATATCAATAAAGTTAAGTTGAAAAAAAAAACACTTTAAAAATTAAAATCAAAGGGTCTGGTTTTTATCTCTGATCTAAGTGTCTAGTTGTTACCAACTTCTAAGAAAGAGTTACTATTTTTAATTTCTAAAATATCATGAAATAAAATCAGCTATATGTTTTTCAAGATTAGTAAGCTAGAATTGATGCCTACCAGCAACTAGGACTGCACAACAAGCCGAGCCAACTCGGGCTTGACTCAAACTCACTCGAAAATACTAAGCTCGTGCTCGACTCGTTTATAAATGAGCTGAGTTTGAGCTTACAAATATAAACGAGTCGAGCACGAGTTTACAAAGATACTCGAAACGATAAATGTGTCAGTTCGAAGTTTCAGGAACTCGATTAGTTTATACTCGACTCGACTCGCAAAAACTGATTTCACAAATTACACAAGTTAATGCTTAAACGAGTCGAGTTTGAGCTTGATTTTGTGTAGTCGAGTTAAGCTCGGCAGCTCGGCCAAACTCAAGCTCGACTTCTTTGCGCACTTTTAAAGGTTTCAAACATCAGATAGGTCCATTCTGCCGAACTTTTATAGCAAAACTGTCTGATGGCAACGGTACGAAAGGCATGTAACGGCCAGTATGAGTCGAGACGCCGGATAATTGAGGCTCTCGATACAGGTTTTTTTCCAATTTTTACAAGAATGCTTTTCATAGCCCGTTTAGTCTAAATATACAAGAAAAATAACAAGAGTCTTCCGTATTGCAGACTTGCCATCATGTTTACTTCATTAAATTACTGGTTACAAGCGTATTTAGGTTAAATTTTCATTTTTAACTTTTAGAAAAAACATTCAGAAATAAATTATTTACATCTTGGCTTTCAATTTTTTAATTTTTATATAGGAGTTGTAAGACATCCAAACATTTTCTTTGCATGCCATGTAGGGATGCACGAGGAGTCAAGCTAACTAAGCTTGACTTGTAAACAAGTCAAGCTTAATCTTGAGTTAAAACTTGAGTTATAAACGAGTCAAGTTCAAGTTACACAGCTCGAGTTACACAAGGTCGATTGGCTCATTTATTCACTATTTTTTAATATATATTCAGGAGCATGTCATTAATTTTGGTAAATTTTACACCCTTTTTGCGGTTTTCATTTTCATTTAAGGAAAAAAAATTATATGAAGCAAGTGATACATGAGTCCGAGCTCACCTCGAGTTGAGCCAAGAAAAAAGTAATGTGAGCCAAGCTCGCTCATGGCATATTCTTTTGCCATATCTCACACTTTCAATGACCAAAATGCCCCTTACAAATTAAAAAACATAGATCCTGTTAAAAATGTATGTCATTTTCAAAAGTTCTTAAAAGCACTTGGAAAATGAATTTGGAGATCAACATCCCAAATATAGCTTATGCGACAACCAGGGAAACTTAGACCCAATTAGACCTAAACCCCAAGATAACCATGCTCTATTTAGATCTAACCGCTCCTTAATCCAGGAGGATTTACAAGACATTTATTGTGGTAGTTCTCCTAGAATGAAGGAGATACCACAACATCTCCGTATGAAAAATACCATTCAAAAATCATATAAGCCACTACTTTCTGAGCTCTTGTGGGTCTTCTTCTTCTCTCTCTCTCGCTCTCTCTCTCTCTCTCTCTCTCTAGACTCTAGAGGACCCCAATGGCCATGATGAGGAAGACCTGGGTTGTACCCATTTTGTTGATGCTCATAGTAGCCATTCTGAGCTCTTCCTCCATGCATGTAGATGCCAAGCAATTTCACACAGACAGATCGGGACTCAAGGGCCAGTCTGCACACATTCGTTCTTCTTCCTTCCAGCTTGGTCCGCCCATGTACAGGGACAGGAAGAGGCCCGGTGTCCTGCTCCATCCGCCTCGCAACGGCCATCTTGCCCCCTAATTCATTGCTCTTCTGCATATGTCTACCAAAGAGAGATCTGTGTTCTTGCCTCAATCGTCAGTTTATGTGGGTTTATATGTTTTGCTTGTGGTGAAGAAATAAATGGATAATTTAAAGGGCTATGTGGTCAGGGTAGGATTAATTATTATCAATATAAGGCCTATGCGTGTGAATGAATTAGATGCAGATCTCATAGGAAATCAAATAAAGATTATGCAAACAAATGCACTCTTTACGGAGTTCGTGACTTCAAGTTTTTAAATTGAGCCTCCTTGCTGGGCATATGGAGCTATTGGTGGAAGAATGTTAATACTGATTGCTCCATGAACAGGTCTAGGAAACATAAGTGCTAAGAATAGATCCAAGCTATGTCAGGTGCGTGCAATTCACATCCAAATTTGAGTGGATTCCGTTTGGTATTAGTTGTGATAAGAGATGAATTCATTGTATACTTGCTCAAACAAAATACGCAAGTTTGAAGTTAATGGTAACTAGTTCTCTAACCAGACCAACAGTGGGCCATGAAAATGAGTTTATGCTTATGACCTCCATAGGCCATTTTTGCAAAGTTGGTAGTACAATATCTAGATTGTTTCGGTTTTGAAGAAAATCCACGAAGGTAATAAGTAGTTTATCATCTAAAGAATTTATAGGTTTATAGAATCAGGCTAGAACACAGAATGGCTTAAAGATGAAGTTGTTAGGAAACTAGATGTTCTTACAGTCATTCTGACAGCTGAAATCTTTAAAGGGCCATGACAGATTTGAAGTTCTCCCACTGTGAGTTTATGTACACAGACCATAATCTCATGAAAATATTGCACTAAAAAAAACATCGTTTAAAGTAAAAAATCTGAAAAAGAACTGACATACTCAAGTTCAAATTGGATAATCAACGTGGTCAATTATTCCTTCAATTCGAATCTAGGATCCCTTTTTCTATCTAATTCTTAATATGGAATCTATTGGGAACTCATGTTTGCTTTTGATTTGTTTTGGTTTTGGACTTGATCCAGATTTGGTGTTAGGCCAACGTTTCTCCTTTCAGCACTATGCACTATAATGTGCTGGGGCACTTGTGTGTGGGTGTGTGTTTTATACTGCATTTTTTGGAAGTTTCTTTTAAAGGCTAGAAAAAATGTAAACAGCCACCCCCTCTTAACATTTGTAGAAAATATTAATAGCCCTTCCTAACTTTGTTTTCACCTCCACCACTGCTTCGAATCAGAGCAAAGGTGTAGAGTCGGAGACAAAACTAGATTTATTAACAAATTGCATGAACAGTTTGCCGGAGTATAATCATACAACTTGCTCCTCGCCTACAAGAAAAAATTTGATGTGCTCCAACTCGAATATCTGAGCACCAAGCTTCGGCTTGCTTTGCCTTAGATGATGGGGGATTAACGGGCAGAACTCCCTTCCATTTCTTCCTTTCTTGGACTTTACTAGCTATTATTTCAGACCGCAGGCGTGAGCATGTGAAGGGTTGTTTGATGATAAGAATTCTAAAGAAGCTTGACAACTATAGGGCGACCTCTCTAGTTGGCATAAAAATTTAGCGAATGTCACTCTGATAATTAAGGGACATCGTGAAATCTTCCTTGCTTGTGATAGTGGAATATTGCCTGGGCCTGATTGGTTCTAGCAGAATTTTGCATGCATTACTGGGAGATCGTGGATCCTCTTGTAGCAAAGCCCATTCAAAACTTCTTTGTCTCGACTCTCAACCAAGCTTGTGGCAGAAGGAGCCGAACTTGTGCTCATTTCAATTTTATGGTAAACGCTATATAGATTCATTTTAATGAACTCAAGTTGAGGCCTCTGAAATCTTACGAACAACCTTATGTATAACAGTTTCTAGAATCTCAATGTTTTTGGTTGATCTTACCATGTACTTGTGGTTTATATTGTAGAATTGATACTTCCGGTGAAAGTTGATTTGATACTTCATAAATTCATGTATACATGCAAAATTTCTATATACATGTACGATGCTGGCACTTCGATTCTTGATTCTTACAAGTGAAACGTTTTGATCGCACTTGTGAAATAAGATCAAATCTCGTGTACTGGCAGGAAGTGAGTAAAATACCCAATCCAATGCGCTGAGGTTACAAGGTTTCGATTGT
Source organism: Nymphaea thermarum (assembly GCA_011799765.1). NCBI lineage: Eukaryota > Viridiplantae > Streptophyta > Magnoliopsida > Nymphaeales > Nymphaeaceae > Nymphaea > Nymphaea thermarum. The sequence continues at coordinate 21,802 of JAANDH010000748.1, forward strand.
GTCCATCATTTTGAGAAGGGAAATTTCTCCATCTTTAGTAACAATATTTGGTTGAGATTATTGCTGGATTTTTCCTCCACAAACACGAAAACATCCAATATTGAAATTTTTTGGATTTGTTGCTCAAAGATGACGACTAAAAGTTATAAGGCTCTGTGGTTAGTGCCTCCAATATCGAAAACTTGAAACTTGACCAAACTGATCAAATTATAGTGTGCCATCATACAACTGAGACGGGCTCCCCAGCTATTGCATACGAAACACCACCATAGCCTTATACATGGGTCAATGACGCACTGTTTCCATACTTTTCAGTTAGTGGTACCAACAAGCTATATACAGGTGTAGCACACAACTGTTGGCTCACCCATTAAGAAATGTGTTGTTTTAATGGTGTTGTAATTCCTTAAGTCACCCATGATGATTTCATTCGCACCCACCATTTCTTTATGCAATTAGACATGAGATCCTCACACATTCATTAAGGATGAGCTTTTGATTGAGTGGTAGCTAGGGTTTGAGAAATTTAAACTAGATGAATCAGTGAAGCTGAAAGTCCTGCTAATGACTAGATGAATCAGTCAGCTGTTGAAAGTCCAACGATTGCTGCCTTACTCAACTCTATGTCGCAGGGACACATCATTTAGACTGTCTTTTCTGATCATAGATGCTGATATTTGGATTTGGACATTCACATGCACATCACTGTCTGAGAAAAAAATTCATTAAATTTCATAGTACTGCGATGGGAATCCCATTTTCAATAATAAACTACTTAAGAAAACTGTCTTCTAAAGAAATTGACATGGTGGAGTGGAGATTTCATTTTTAACAAGTATCATTCTTGTGTAAACTGTAAGTTGGAGCTAAAGAGTATGACGGGAAAATTCAGTGGCTGTTTCGAACAGATTCAGGCTTGAGTTTCAGTTCCAACTCCTTAGGCAAGAGACTGAACTCTCGAACGTTCTTGCGGGCTGTGACCCGGTTCGGCTGCTTTTATCAGCCTTCCCAATTGACCTGATCCGTTGTCAAACCGAGAAGAATACGAAACCGATACGCAGGAAAGGGGTAGTCATGTTAGTCCTCTTCTCTTACCATCGGAACCCCAACTCAGAAGTGCCCTTTGTAAATCCACCCTGAGCGAGGAATAGATAGAGTGGGAGAGAGATCCCTGCAATCCAAGCTAATATTGGTTCTGAGAAAACCAAGAAAATCGCATACCAACAGAGTTTCTGCATTTGTGGCAACACCAACTAACCAGATTTGCCGTAGAAAGCCTTCCTTTGATTTTTTCTTTCTTCATATATTTTCGGAGAGAATCCGAGCTATTTTTTGGATGCCTAAACAGTGAGTGAGATAAAGAGAGGGAGATGCCGCCGAAGCAGCAGTCGAAAGCAGAGTTAGCCAAGAAGCAGAAGGTCGTCGAGGACAAGACCTTCGGGCTCAAGAACAAGAATAAGAGCAAGAATGTCCAGAAGTACGTCCAGTCGCTGCAGCAAGCCGTGCAGCCGAAGCCCGACGCCTCTAAAGTTGCTGCAAAGGCATGCCCGCCGACCTTCCCTTTTTCTCTCTGTGAAATCTATTGCTAACAAGTAAAAAGTTCTTTTTTTTTTTCTTCATTTTTATCTACCATTTTGTGACTTGGCGTATGTGTTTGTGGTTGTGCAGAAAAAGAAAGAGGAGGAGAAGGCGAGAGAGAAAGAGCTGAATGATCTCTTCAAGATTGCTGTGAGTCAGCCCAAGGTTCCTGTTGGTACGCTTTGATTTTCTTCATATGATTTAGAGGCCTAGGTGTTGAGTTTTTCTGGATGTTTTTGAATTTTAATGGGGTCTCTGTGGGCCGTAAATGGTGAAGGGGTCGATCCCAAGTCCATATTGTGCGAGTTCTTTAAAGCTGGCCAGTGCACAAAGGGTTTCAAGTGCAAGTTCTCGCATGATTTAAATGTCCAACGAAAAGGAGAGAAGATCGACATTTACAGCGATAAGCGCGATGAAGGTGAATTGGTTGTGGCTTTATCTGTTCTTTATTTTGTATTTGTAGTTTTGTAGATTCTAAGAAGCAAGTTTCTGTTTGGCTCTTTAAGAAACGATGGAGGACTGGGACCAGGAGACATTGGAGAAGGTCGTGGAGTCGAAGAAGAATGAGTATAACCAAAATAAGCCAACAGATATCGTATGTTGCTTACCCTATTTCTTTCTTATAAGGAAGAAATGCTTAGTTTCCAGTTTGGAGGTTGCTTTTTTCTTTTATTTATTCATGAAACTGGATGGAGACAAACAATAGACAAATGCTTCAGCTTTCAAGAACTGCATGGTCCTACAAACCTTTTGTAGTTGGGATGGAACCTGAAGCGTGCCATCCTTTTGCACACATCACTTTGTTTTCTGTTTGTGCTATTAGTCTGAGATATCATGTTTCTTTTCTAATTGCTTAGCAGAATACTTTTTCATAAATTTAGAATTCTGGCTAATTCCACGGATGAATATGTACATTATGAAGTTTTGACTAGTGCAAGAAGGAATATCAGAGATCAACTGATCAGGTTTAGATAAAATTATTCTCTGCCATATCTAGTTGATGCAAAATTTTAGTTCTTCTCTGCAGCACTTAGTTTGTAGCTCTTGGACATTATAGTCTTTATTTTCATTTTCGACTCCCAGCCATATCTCTATTGGTCAGTGCTAGACTACTGACTAAATGCTGATAAATTACATTGTATGCCTTTCAGATTTTCTATACTAGTTCCTGGAGCTAAAACTTCTTTGTTTTATGTAAGTTTGCTACAAAACGAGCATACACACCAATTTCAAAAGACAGGATAATTATCTGAACTAATTACTATCATTAGGTGGAATAGATGGAGCACAAACTAATATAAACAGTTATGATTTTGTGAAAAAACAACCTTAAAAAGCTTTTAAGCTGGTTTAGTTCAAGCTGATCTATGTTAACATGTGAATTGCGATTATGTTGATGATTTTATGGTTTTTTTTTAAAGTACTAGGTGAGAAATTTTAGACTTTAGCTTAGGTCTTCAGGTTTTGAAATTAGAATTAGAAATCTAGTAATTGATTTTTAGGAAATTAGATGATTTTGAATCCTATGTAACATTGCATAACAGTGTTTTTACATTGTAAACTTGCTTTCTCTCTGCTGTATAAGTTATAACCATTGCACTTTAATCATTCAACTTTTATTAAGCTTACTCTTTCAAAATTTTAATGATATTTAATGCTATGAAATGTTTGATGTGTTGGTGTTAACTAATGTTTTCTGGATTGCCTAATGTGCTTAGTCCTGCCTAATTTCACCTAGGCTTTAGGTTTAAACTTCATCTCCTCGGCTGCACCTAGCATTTTTAGTTTTAACAACAGAGCTGAAAACAAAGTAAACAATATGAGATAACAAAATGATAAACAAAACAATTAGAAAAGATGAAGAATTAGAAAATAAATTAAGCTTCAAGTACCTGGACACATTTTTTCCTATTTCATATGGCTACATTTCTTCCATGTCTTCCTGGGGATTATCATATATTTCTTATCTCATAATGAATGATATCTTGCATGTCAGGCTCTCTCAATTTTGTCTAACAATCCTTTATTCACTTTCCTAATGTTAGTAAATTTAAATAATAGGCCTGTGCATGAAGGACACAATGAAACTGCTCAGCCCACCTCTCATCTATAAGATGTTATATAGGCTGTTCAACCTTTTCTTTCCCTTGAATTGCTCTTAGATAGCATCTTTGCTTTGTCCATAGCTTCATGGAGGTACCTTTAGCAGACCAATCGTCATTGTGAACCAAACTTTGTCCAATGTTATACTGAAAGTACCTGGCTGCAGTGTTGTATGGTACATACAATACGGGGCTGATACGTACGATACAATATGTATCTTTTACAAAATACGATTTGATATATCTTTTACAAAATACGATTTGATACACCCCCCTGTATCTTAAATAGGGGTGTATCGTGCCTGTATCATACGATACGTACGATACAGGCCCCCGTATCGTACGATAAGGTGCGATACGCCCCGTATCGTACGATACGGGCTGATTTCAAAAAATGGGGGCTGGAACCCCCCTTTTTGAGTTTTTTTTTTATAAAAACACGGCCCTTCTTCATTTTTAACTTAGAGATTGTGCCGCCGTGGAGGGAAATCATCGATTTCCATCGTTAAATCATCGATTTTCAAAATGAATTAAACCATGGATTTATGCGTGGGTGGTTGATTCCCGTTGGGAGGAAAGAGGTTTTTTAAATCGTGAAGATGAAAATGAAGAATAAGATGGAGATGAGGATGAGAATGAATATGATGAAGATTATGTATGAGAGTCGAGAGTGCTTTCATTTTATATGTATTGACATTGAACATTTTCGCAATTTCATTATCTTGTGATGTAATACATAACATCTAAAATTTGTTTTTTTGATGTGGTGTCTCATAGACTTATGGACCTTATGACTTATAAATCCATGTGTTTTTTATGAAGAACATATTACTCTTGATTTTTACTGATTTTTTATGAATTTTTGAATTTTCCCCCTATTTTACAACATTTCCTGGCTGACTATGAATAGAATACCCACAACTTCTCTTGACTTTCGTGCATGTGGATATAGAGTCCATTCATCTATTGAGCATATTGATCTCAAATGCATTTCTTTGCTTTATTATGCTCTATGTAATGAAAACATTTGTAGCAAATCTAATTTGTGCAGGGTGAACCAACTCAAATTCATGTGTATATTTTCTCGACAAACTCAGCACATGCCATATGATTACAGATGAAGTCTGATTTCTTGACAACTTATAAAAGTTACTTTTATCTCACCTATCACATCAAAGTCTTTAGGCATAAGATTAGTACAATGAGTAACACATGGTGTCTAAAATAATTTTCTTGTGGTTTGATATAACATTATCTGTAATGAAATGCATGACATTATCAATGCCTACTTTCAGATCATAAAAAATATGATATATGAGTAGTCTTTAGTGTATCTGACAAACCAATAGATTTCAAAACCATAATTCTTTTAGGATGGCATACACAAAAAAGTATAAGTGTTTCTGTCTTTGAATTTTTCTATGACATTGCATCCCCGTCTCTTCAACTCAACTCAATTTACAACAATGTCTTCACTTCCCTTTTAGTTGCATAAAAAAAAAGTCCCCCTCAATTGATAACAAAAGGGCATTTTATAACCAAGGGCCAATGCATATTGAAGTGATTACATCTGCTACAACTTGAAAATGAAACAAATCTGCCTTGTTAAAAGGGACATAAACATGCAATGTCTCCCAACTGTATTATTTTGCTTTGTTTATCAAGTGTTTGAGAGTCATGGCAGTTCAAATGTCTGATTGAGTGTCTGCAACAGTGCAACTCTCATTAGGTACTCTCCTACAAGACAGGCCACTTGCTGGTCTTGCCCTACCTAGTGAGCTTACTAGCTTTTTCACATTTTTTTTGTTTTTTTTTTATTTGTTTCTTTTGAATCTTTGTTAATTAAGCACTACAATCTATGTTGCTAAAATAGCACCTAGGGTAACCTACGGTTGGTTGGTTGCCTAGCTTGGCTCCTCCTAGGACACCTGCTATTTGAAATGCATAAGCATTTCTAGGGTGCTTATGCACTAAAAAACTTAGTTTTGTTTTCTCAACAACTTAGATTTTTCTCTCTTTCTTTTCCTTGTTTTGTCTCCTTCCACTGTTTGAGGCAATTCTTTCGTCTTTTTTCGTCAGTTTCTATGACCTGAAGCCGTTTTGTTTCTTCTGTTTCTTATGCAGATATTTTCTTTTTTGTTCCTTTTTTATGTTCCTTGTAGCTTGCTTTAGAAGAGTATGTATATATTTCTGTGTGTGTATGTATAGAATTAAAATTATAGTTCATATACTATTATTCTTTGAATATTTGTATGTTGTTGAGGTTTTTAGCTGGTTCGCATATATTAGATATTGATATTTCTGATACTTTTTCTTGCTTATTATAATGACAATAGAAAATTGTTTTATGGTGACAAGTTACACGTCAGCTGTGATTATTTTGAGCATTTAAGTTCCTTTGAAGAAAAACTTAAATTAGTAATTTTAGGCTTTCGCTTATTCTTTAGATTTTGGAAACCAGAGTTACAGATCCAGTACTTGGTATACTAAAAGATTTTGCTTGCTTTAAGACATTACAAGGCAGTGATGTTAAATCGTAAACTTGCTCTGTTTATGTTACATACTTGCTCTCTTTATTTTACATAACCTTTAACTTTTAATTGTTTATCTTTATTAAATGTGCTTTTTCAGTCTTCTAATTATGTTTATTCATCATATTATGGAATGGTCAATCTGAGCTTTGTGTCTCTTTCAATTATTTTTTTGTTAGAAGCAATGTTATAAAAGGCGTAGCGTATCGCGTATCGGTCGGGCTGACCTATACGCTGTATCGTAACGTATCGTAAACGTAGCGTAGCGTATCGTAAAATTAATTTTTTAATTTTAAAAAATATTTAAAAATCAGAAAAAATAGAGAAAAATTATTAAAAATCAGAAAGAAAACAAAAACTCAGAAATCAAGAAAAATGNTTTTTTATGATAATGTGCAAAATCTCTCCCTCCTACGTCTCTTGGAGTCTTTAAATACAAGAAGATAGAGAGGGAGGAGTGTTTAAACTTTAAAAAATAAAAATTTTTGTGTTTTAACCCGTATCGTACGATACGGGGGTGTATCGTCCGTATCGTACGATACGGCCCCCGTATCGCCCGTATCGTGCGATACGTGTACAATACGGACGCGTATCGTTTTTAAACAGTGTATCGTATAGGTTTTCTTGACCTATACGATACGTATCGTACGATACGCGTCCGTATCGTACGATACGGATAACACTGGTTAGAAGTTTGATAATCATAATTTCATAGGTTTTTTATTGAGAAATTCTTCAGTTTATTGTTATTTTTAGAATTAATATTGCATCTTACTTGTTTACTTTTTCTGGGAGCTGCTTAATGCCCCTAGTCCTGCTTGGGTTCTTGAACTCATTGCCCGGATAGCAGTTACCACTTCAATAACATATCTATAGATGTCATTTTGCAGTTTTTTCTTTGTTTCTTTCATTTCTCTCTTTCTCCACTCCTACATAACAATTTTTTTTTTTTTATATCATTGCAATGGTGCAGGGAGGGTGTCTTCCAGGAACCTAAAAAGTGAAAGGCCAAAATAGTCAGTTTCACGATTTAAAAAATGTGGCTTTAAAATCAAAACAGCATGAGTCAAACATATTTTTGATGAACATGGTTGCTAAGTACATTGGGGGATTTGAATGGGAAACTAAGAGTTTCACCGTAGTTTCTTGTACATAGAATAATATGCATAACATGTTGACATAATATCTTCATTTCCACAAGCATGGAGTTACCCTCAACAGCACAAATAGAAATTCTTGAACAGTTGGCTGCTCTCTTACACAGACACTGACGGAAGAGCACTGTACTTGTGCCAACATGGCTGAACATGGGTGTGGGTATAAGACATGGCTTGAACGCGACTGGCTCATTTTTTGTATCTTTTGGTATATTTTGGTATTTTTTATTAAGTAATCTATACTTTATAAATAGAAACAATAAATATATGTGTTTATTAACTTTATTCACTTACAAAGTTTTTCTAAAGTATTTTTTGGCAAACTTGTTTTTTTGAGGAAAATCTTGGAGATTTAAAACAAAAATAAAAAATCATAATGTTAGGTAAAAATACAATAAATAAGATTACTAATAAGAAAACATAAAAAACATCTAGTTAAAATGATAAAAGTGATAAAGTAATAAGCATTGTATTGCATTTAAGAGGTCATGTTAAGTACCTAAAACAAGAGGAAATAAAACAATAAAAAAAGGTGAAAAAAATGAAAACAGAAAATAAAATGAAAAATAAATGAAAAATAAATGAAAAATAGTGATCATTTGATTTTTAACATTTTGTTTTCAAAATATGATGATTTTTCCTTTTTTTTCGTTTTCTTAATTTTGTTTTTGTTAATTTCACTATATTTTCAAAAATATCTTGGTATTTGTGGTATGGTGTGTATGTATATATATATGACTATGACCATGTCCCCATACCCAAGTTTCTTGAAACTTCTTTCCGCTGGTGTCCACAACTGTATTCACACCCATGCGAGATGGTTACCTACATAAATTCTTCGAATAATCCCAAGAAAATCTTGAGAAAAGTGAAACATATGTTAAAATGTCAAAGCTGATTTTATTTTATTTCCATAAATCAATATTACCTTTGATGTTCTCCATGTGCAGTATCAGATTGTTTATCTTTCTTGTGAAAAGTTGCTCGCTTTTCTAACGATTGGCTCATATCACGGTTGGCCAACTTATTAAGCCAGCTTATATGAGTTGGTAACTTAGCCGAGTTGGTTTGCCAACCAGGTCACAGGCTGATCAAAACTCAGCTGCAGTTCCTCTAACTTAGACAGCTCAGACTAATTTGATCAATTAAACTCAAGTTTTGGCCCTTGTGCGCAAACCGGTACTTAATTGCTTCTTGAAGGCACTGTCATGACTCATGAGCACTTGTTCTTAGGCTTCTAAGAAAGGACTACTCCATTCAGACACTTTCTCGAGTGTTGATGAAGTTAAATGTGGAGAAGGATGTATGTATGAAGTGGGAAGATGCGTGCCACCTCTTTTGGAAAGGAAGTCATGGCTCTGATTGGTGGCTTCCTTTCTTAGCAAAAGGAATTCTCATTCTTCCTAAGTGATTTTTTACTTGTTATGGTTGAAGTTCAATAGTTTAAAACTTGACTTCACTATAACATTAAAAATTACTAGCTTATAACTTAACTTTGAAAGTCCTTAAGATGTCAAACATGCAACTTTGTGAAATGTGCTTGCATGCAGCAGCATATGTTTTTGTATGTCTAAATAGACAAGGATGTAAATGCCAACATGATGTCTATGTGTGTGTGTATATATGGATATTTATATAATATAGGTACATGTATGGGAGGAGTTTATCCAACTTGCACTAATTTGTTCAAGACATATGCTTATAAATATGAGAGGTGTTGTTTCATCTAAATAACTAGGAACTATGTAGCAATTGTGTTAGCTTGGAGAACTAAGCCAATTTAATGGCCCTGGAATATGAACTAAACTGTTAAGTTAATAGGAATCGTAGACAGTGAAATAGTCCAAAAGTAGACTGCATGGTCCAGGCCAACTTGGTGGATTGTGCCGAGGCTGGTGGCTAGTCATTGACTAGGTGAGCTGGGTTCCAATTCTTGATTTTGTCTGCATGCAATTTGCTTCGAATAGCTGCTTATGTGATCAAGATTCTTCTATTTCTATTTCTTTCACACTTTCATGTTTTTGCATTTATTTTTCCTTTTAAGCTTTCTTTATCTACATTCAGAGTTCCCAATTCCTGTCCAATAAAATGGGATCATTTGAGCACTCAGTGAATCAACTCTAAGGCTGTTCATGGCTTGGATTTTGGCATTTAAATAGGTAAGAAACCAGCAAAGGATTTTATAGATGATGTGCACTTACGTAAATAATACTGTTGCTTTAATCTAAGCAACACATTAACATTTGGAGAACTAAACTTATTTGACATGATTGAAATATGAACTGTAGCTATCAAAGTTAAAATAAAAAAAAATGCTTGACATATGATTTTAAATACTAAGTCAAGAAAGTGCAGATGCCGTGAATTAGTTGGATACCTGGTGTGTCATAGACTGAATGGCCAGTTCTTGACTAGGTTGAATAAGTGTTAATCCTGATTCTGACTAATAGGATTTGCTCGAGCTATTTGCTTACATGAGCAATAACCTTTGTTGTCTATTGCTCTGATGCTTCCTTTTTACTTCTGTTATGTTTTTTTTCTTTTTTTTAAATGTCAGTTCAGTGTGTGATTTTTTTTTTTAATAAATGAGAACATTTTCAAGAATGTGTATTCTTTAGATTAATTCTTAAGGCTGTTCTCATTTGTGTCTCTGTGCCACCATTAACAAGAGTTGATGCTCAAAGCATGGGTACGACACATAAACTTGTAAAAAAGAAACAGCAAAGGATTTCATGGCACCACTTGTAAAATTGCATGCAAAGAGTAATCCCTTAAGCATCACAAAAGCAACTGGTTGTATGGGAAATTATGAAAACTCAAGTGATTAGGGAAGCTACCTTCCTCTTGCTCAACCACACCCTTTTCTGAGCAGCAATGTTTTCAGTCTGGTTGTTAGCTGAAAATCCATATTGAAATCTAAGAGAGTGAACCAGCCTTGACCTTGTCTTTTCATTAGCAGCACAAGTGTGGTTAATCCCGCAGAACTCCCTTTCTGGTACTCTAGAGTCATAAACGGAAGCTTTTTCAAAGAATAAATCCTCAGGAAATTAGGAATGCAAAAATAGTTTTGATCAGCTGAACTTATTGTAATTTATTTGATTGTGGTTGATCACCTAAGGTTGACAAGCTGGAATTTACTCAGCTTCCTGTTTCCAAAGTGTACAGTATATACTATAACAATATATGTCAAATTGTTCAGTTTGAATGTGTTTTACAGAATTGGAAACATGGGGCCTGGTACCTCAATAATGTTATGGGGTTGCCAGATTTTAGATGCTCATTCGACTATGGCAATATTACCAGTAATCACCTGTTAGAACGAGACAAAATATTCACTTCTAGCTTTGCATTGACCCAGTCTAGAATGAAAAGGTAACTGCTCATTTAGTCAATGTGTTTAAAAATTGTTTTGACCAATCTTAGCATCCTCTGCAGGTCTGCAAATACTTCCTGGAAGCAGTTGAGAAGAAGCAGTATGGTTGGTTCTGGGTTTGTCCGAATGGTGGTAAAGATTGCCATTATAGGCATGCTCTTCCTCCTGGATATGTGTTGAAATCTCAGATGAAGGCTTTATTGGAAGAAGAGTCTGAGAAGATGTCAGTAGAAGAAGAGATTGAAAACCAGGTGAAGTTCCTTTATTTGGTTAATAGTTTGGGAATTTATGTTGGTTTATCATAGTGTGCTTTACCAATTTCTGTTGAAATACCAATCTATGTTGCATTGCTATAGAAATTTCATTTTGAATGTGCTTTCATGAGCATTAATTACTTTGAAGTCTAAATCTATTGTAACTTAAGTGAAAGAACTTTTTTCCATGCTAAGTAAACATATTAAAAATAACCTTCCTGATAAAATTTAATATTGACAGTAATTGATTGCTTTAGACGTCAAATAACATATGTAGTTAATCATCTTCAATGGGGTTTTTTTTTTTTTTTTTGGACTAAACAGCGTGCAACATTAACTACCTCTACACCACTTACACCGGACCTGTTCATGCAATGGAAAAAGAAAAAGATGGAGGAACGGGAAGCTGGGCTTGCTGCCTTGCGAGCAGAGAGAGCTAAAAATGATCGTATGAGGTGATGATCCTTTTCCTTTTGTCATTATTCCTGTTACTTTTACTATCATGCAATGCATATGACCTTTGGTCATTTCTATGTTTGTCACTGATTCTTTTTGGTTTCATGGGTGCTTCCTTGTAGTGGTCGTGAGCTGTTTCTGGCAGATGCTAGCATCTTTGTGGATGACGCCGAGGCTTATGAGATGTATCAGAGAGAAGAACCTAATGAAGTTGAAGAGTCGGTAAGATTGGCAGCTTCTTGGTCTTTGTAAAGTTTATTTACATTGTGCAAAAGGGTTGGATCATATGTGTAGTTTGATTCACCATACCTAACTTGAACTTTAAGGGTTTTGAATTTCTCTGAGAAAAGAAATTCCTCGTGTGCCCATTACAGCTCGAGAGTAGGATACCATGAAATTTTTATGTGTTGAGTCCTTATGGAATGGCGTGCTGAAAAAACAAAAAACCCCTTAATCAGTGCTGCTTTAATGTATATCCTCTCCACAATCAAATCTTTGTCTGGTGTCACATAAAACTCCTTGCTGTACACTTGGCAGGTTATGTGTCATCAGCGGTATAGTTACAAAAAGAAACCTAATTACTATGGAGATAGTTGAGAATACATATAAAATTGTATATAGTTGAAGTGGTCAACGAAAAGTAACAAACATGAGTAATTTTTTGTTTTAATAAGTCACGGGTATGATAATCATTAAGAGTATAGATGCTTGTTGCGTTTTTTAAAATATCAAGAACTTAGGTGTGAAAAATTTTCAAATTTTTGACAAGGTTATTTAGTTGGAGCTGGTACAAATTTTTGTTGGCACGATTGCAGCTTATTTTTTCCTGTTTGGTGCTACATGTATTGCTTAATGTACTATTGAATGATAAATCATGACTTTCTCATTAGTTGTTGTCATGGCTCTTGAATTGTCTATTGGTTGTCTTCTAGGCAGTAATGCTGTACTTGTGGGTAGTGGAACATATTATTTGCATGAACCAGCTGTTTCAAGCTGGCTTGACCTAATGGGTCCACCCATATTCTACATCAATTATTGTCAATTGCTACTTGCACGTTCCACCTTTTTTAATGGTTAGGGGCATTCTGCATATTTTTCAGGTTTGTTCCATGCTAGGTCAATTTAATCAAGGATACATTTAGCTTACTGATGTTGTCTGTAACTATTTCGTAAACCATTTGATCATGAGTGGTGCTTGAGCTCCACTTGTTGTGTTCGTTTACTTTATGTAGTTCATGCTTTAATGCGCTTGTGGATCTTCAGGTTAAGAATGGTACATCCGAAGAGGGACCAAGTACATCATCAACTGCTGATGGGGATGATGTGCTTCCTGATGATGATGATGATGAACTGGATATGGATGAGCTAAATGAACTTGAAGCCAGCCTTGCAAAAACTTCAATACAAATTCGTGAACCTGGCAGAGAAGAATCGACTTAATTCTGCTTGTGGCAGCAGTCCTTTGTCTTCAACAAGATGAAAATGTGAGGCATCTTTGTCAGTGATCATGACCTTATTGTGTTCTCTTGGATATGTCACTTGGTCATAAATCTTGTTGGGGTCAACAATTTTTGGTGAACTGTCCTACTATGTTGGGTATCTTCTGTAGGCTGACCAGTGATCAGTGTTGTGTGGTAAAATCACTAATAAGTGCATGTGGATGCTCGTTAGACTGGTGCCAGAGTGCAACTTTGTGCGGATGCCTTGGGTGTCACTGTCAAAGTAACTTCCTCTTGTGCGGATGCCTTGGGTGTCTTTGTGTGCAGGAGAAATTTCTCTCAGAAAAATTTGGGAAAATTATCTCTGCGAGAAGTTGTACCTCCTGAAGTCGAGCTATTTTTTCCTCTTAAGTTGTGTCGGATCATATGATTCCTGGATCCTTTGAGTAGGTTTTCTAAGGTTGGCTATTTGCAATGCTAATGCCATTATTTTTAAAGATGCACTTTTAGTAAATAACCATGCCAAATACACCTTATGCATTTAGATCAAGTCAACGCTTTCTTGTGCTTCAGTACCATCAAGAGTAAATTTCCCTTTACATGCCATGGAGGTATGCCCATCCTTGGCTTGCGCAGCAGATAAATATTTCTTTTAATTATCAAAGCAGTAATTGTTTCGTCACTAGTGAACTATTTGTTGTTCAGAAACAGTAAGCACTAAGCACAAATAGTCTGAAGGTTATGAACTCGATGCGAATCATAGGAGCCAAAATACGGCACATTTTAAACGCCGTAGATCGCCATGGGAGAAAACAGTAAATTTTCGCAGCTAGTTCATTAATTTTTTTTTGTCAAAATTACATATAGATGACATTTCTCATCACCGACATATTTACCAACCACGAGTCTGTAAAGCCATGATACTACTTGTAGATTGATTAATTCTGAAATCAGATTGATTATTGACATATTTCCTCTCTTCCCAGCTTTTAAACAAGATTCCACGCGAAGTCATGGGCAAAATCATGGCATCTAGAGCATTTTGCACGGTAGAACAGAAACAGGAGGCAGTAAATTCCCATTCGTCAACCCCAAGTGAGTTGATGCAGTGGATGGAGCTTCGTCTGTCACAAAAACATATGGAGTTCAAATTCTGAAGGCACAATCCCCTGCGAAATCCCAACTATGCCCTAATGCCCTGTAGTTTTCGGCGTAGAAGGGCTAGATACCTGGTCGAGTGAGATCACTTAAGGATGCCAGGTGAAAAAAGGTCAACAGTTCATTGGCCGATATATTTAGTTTCGGACTAGACTAAAGCAATGAAAAGGCTTTCTTGGTAAGGAAGAAGGTTTTACATTGAGAGAACCAAAACAGGACATGATGGAGATGCATCCATGGAAGTCCCGTGCATCTCAAAAAAAAAAAAAATCCCTCGGCTGTTCCCCTTATTACAGGAAAAGGGAGTGGTAGTCTCCCACACTTTGGGTCAGGAGTTATGACAAGCTGGAAGGAGAGTCCATGAGTCTATGAAGCCTCATACGCAAGAGATTAATTTCATCAGATTCTCCGCACACGATACATCCACATTGTGAGAGAGAGAGAGAGAGAGAGATCACCTAAATAACACTACTGCCTCTTCCTAACAAGGAGTTAGGAAGGAAAAAAACGAGAAATAGAGTTTGAAGAGAGGGAAAGAGAAAAAGAGAGCAAATAATTTGATAGAATACAAGAACCCCACAACCCTTAAATAAATAATGTTTAACTTCCTTGCTTGGCAATATTTTGCAGACTGAACATGTACAGAGCTACAGTCATGTGCAACACTTTGTTCCCAATCCAGAGGATTTATAGAACACATGAAAAAAGGCATGAGGACAAGAGCACACACACTAGAAAGGTATTTCCATCATGTCAGGATTGAATCTTAGAGATTCTTCATAAATAAGATCTTTTATGTCTTCCTCACTGAATGATAGCCGCTCAAAGTCAAAACTGAAAGGGGTTGAGCATACAGGCTCTTCATTGATCTCGTGAAGACTTCTTAAAAATGGATGGTTCAGTGCCTCCTCAACTGTCCAAGAGATAATCAATAAGTAAGCCATCGAGAACATTGTATTTTCAAGATCGTGTTTTGTTTTCCCCCTTGTACCGTATTAACCGAGAACCAACTCTTGAATGATATAAATATACGTGGTATGTTCTTTGAGAACCTCACGAAAGTGTCATGTTTATCAGAAAACCATGAGGTAACACTAACAGATGGTCTTATAGCAAATGGATGTTACTGAACCTATCGATATGTTCAAATTTAAGGGAAAAAAAATCAGAAATACTTAGTTCACTTGTTGTCTGTCCAACTTCCACTTTAATGAGCTCCCAGAATATAAGCACTAGGTGGACAGTCCACAGCCATTAATTTTGTTGGATCTGATGGTTATGATAACTGCCACCTCAAAAAGAAGAGTTTCTCTTTTTCTGAAAATGAAAGCTACCACATCAGAAAGTTCTTTGGCATCTAAGTTTTTGAAGACGGTGTTTCATCTGCAGCTACTTGTGAGCCGCTCAAGTAGATACATGTATACATACATAGATACATATATATATATCCAGAGAGAGAGAGAGAGAGAGAAATCACAAGATTGTGGCAGAAAGGCATACTTGCATGTCATTGTGTAATTGAAATATCTAAATTTGCTGAAACATAGTACATGAAACAAATTACTTCAATGGACTTCTGGATTCCCTTGAAGAAAAGCCTTAAAATTGAACTACCCATTTATTTTCCATTTGGATAAAGGATCGGTGAAACTTGGTCCACCTTATTTAGGAAACATCACAAATATTAAAAGACTATTTAAATTTTCACTCTTTATACACTTAGCCAAAACCCACGTATGGAAATGGTCAGGCTGCCTTGAAATGATGGCCATTTTGAAAACATACAACAGATCATGTCTTTCCATGTGCATGAAAGGAGAGGTAAATGTAATTTCCAACATGTGCCATGGATAGCTAAGTTTTTAGTCTGAATAGTACTTCACTTTAGAAAACCTTTTCGTATGTTCTGCAATTGGTTGTCATTTGACATACTACACATAGGAAGAAACCACATACCTGTAATGCGCTTGCTAGGATCAAAGACCAGCATCTTTTCAGCAAGATCAAGAGCAGCAGGTGATGCATTAGGAAATTTTACAGAAAATGGCTGCTTCGGGAACTGTGGTAAGCGCTTAACATACCGTCTCGCATTATCACTTCTTAAAAATCCAAGATCAGAATCATCTGGTGACCCTAATAACTGCTCGAGTGAAATCAGGATTGTGGTTAGATCTGGAATTTCACAAAGAAAGTATCCCAATGGCAGATACCATGATATATTATGAAATAATCTAGTTCACCCAAAATATTTTAAAAGAATTTACCTCAGTTATAAGTCCCAATTGTTGAACGTAATCTTTACCAGGAAACAATGGCTCCCGCTTTATAATTTCCATCAGTATGCAACCCACAGACCATATATCAACAGCAGCAGTATACTCAGAACAATTGAGAAGCAATTCGGGTGCACGATACCATCTTGTCACAACATATTCAGTCATGAAATCTGCCTCAGACGTAACTCGAGCAAGTCCAAAATCACATATCTTAAGATCGCAATTTGCATTAAGTAGCAAATTGCTAGGTTTCAGGTCTCGGTGCAAAACATTTGCAGAATGAACATATTTCAGCCCCCTTAGCAATTGGTAGACAAAAAACTGCAAGAAAAGTAAACCAGACATGAAAAACATAAGAATGGTTAGGTAATAATCAAAACGAACGTTTGTTGAGTCCTATTTCGAATGAGGAAATGAAGGCATGGACCAGAAAGCAACCAGATAATTATATGACAATCTCAAACATGAAGTCCTACTTGGAAGAAGAAAAGGCACCTTAGATGCAGCCTTTGCTTGCAAAATGTAAATGAACCCATGCAAACAAATAAGAACATTATCCTAGAAAGGAAGGTGCATTACAAATATTGCATGCCCACAAGAGCATCTAAAAATTACACTACTTCTTCTCTAGAATAGCAAAACTCAGCAGGCATATAAACTTACAAACATCTTCTTTAAGATATTGTCCACAACCGGTATGCTGTACCTTTTCCCTACATTTTTAGAACGACATTGTACAAAGTTAACACATTACTATACAAGAAAATATATGCTTTCTTGCCAATCCGGATGCTGCCTGTCCACTAGGAAATTGTTTATGCCTTTATAAATGGCAACAGTGCCTATTTCTTGCCTGGTGGTATATTTGGTGCAAAGAAAGTAAGGAATCTTCCACAATGAGAACCTGCTGATGGTTCATAAACAACCACACCACATTTGCAGTTTGGTGGATTGTAGTAACCTGGATGGTTATGCATGAAAAGGAAGACAGAACTTTTCTTTTCAGTTTCCTTTGTATCTGATTTTTCTTGACTATTAATGGTATAAATTAAGTCTCTCTCTTAAGAATTTATTGTATTTCTCCAGTCTCAATAGATATATCATGCATACTGTGGAGAGAAATATTTATTATTTAGGGAGTTAGTTGCAATTTATTAAAGTTTTATATTCTTTGGGATTTGCTATAATAAGGTGGACCTTTTCTGCAATTTCTCACTAATCTCTATTTAAGATATTAGAATTAACGAAAATTTGATTTTTGGGTTCTCCTTTCATCTGTTTCAACTTTCAACACATACTTTCTCAGCCTGTTTGTCAGTTTTGCACTCAGTGCAATTTTTTTTAGCTTTTGAGATTATTGGAAAATGGAAAGCAAGGTAGCCATTATCGTATTGTACTGGCTTGCATCAGCCGATGAATGCCATACTACCCATTCATCGAGACAATATTGGGTCGATACAGGTTCAGAAAAGGTAACTTTTAGTTTTGTAATTATTCTAAATTATTAAAATTATTGTAAATGCTTCTCGTTATTTCTTAAACAAGAAAAATTGAAAACTGCCTGATATAGCTCAATACAGCTGATGTATATCAACCAAAACGCCATATCATTGAGGACTCTGAACTGACAAAAAAATCCGATAGTGGCAGCATTCATGGACAGCGTTCAGTGTTCCACTTCCACTTGCAATACTACTTGATCTTATGGACCTTTGTGTATGTTCCTTGAGGGCCTTGTATTAATGAGACAGCTGCATGTTGCCCTATGCACTAGATGATTTAAGATCACAACTGCTCATAATTTCTGTTACAATTACATAATACATATTTGAATATTATATTGAATAAGAATTGAAGACCTTTCTGGACAATGAGAGTAGAAGATGCAAGAGATGGGAGTAAAATCTGCATAAGAAATGCCATATTAGGATTTGAACAAGCATAAGGTGGACAGTTGTACTGAATGTTGTAAAAAGCATCCCATAACGCGTGTAAGTCGGCCCAACCAATATGTGTATTGTAACTTGTAAGTGTATTGAAAAATTATTTTTTAATTCATAAAAAATAAGAAAAAATAAGGAAAAATGGAGAGAAAAAATCTTGAAAAATATCATCACACAAATAATGAAGATTCATGATTCGTCATTTATAAGTAACGGCACATTAATAAAATAAAGTTTAAACTTTTAAAGTCTTTACATCACGGAAAAACATATGTCATAATTGTTCAATATCAAATGAGAACTGAAATTATGTTTATGATTAAGTACCATCATGATTATCATCAATCAATACAATAATCAGCATCTTCATCATCATCCTTTCAAACTGGCGATTTCTCTCTTAAATCAATGATTTCTTGGCAATTTCTCTTTTAAATGGCAAAGACTCTTCCTCCCACAACTCTTGGGAACGTTGAAAATGAAAGAAGAGACAAACTTTCATAAACAAATCTTGACAAAAAAGGAGCATCAGACCCTTTTTTAGAAAACAGACCGGTATCGTAAGATTAGGGCTATGTCACATGGGTGTTGGGTGTGAGTGCAGGATGCGGCAAGTTCCAAAAAAAGATTAGGTGCGGGTGCGGCGAAAGCATATAACATATATATATATATATATATATATATATATATATATATATATTATCTGTTATACAAGTAATTCTATTTGTCTATATTTTTAAATTCTTTTCATCAAGGTTACCTTAATCTTTTACAAAATTCAAAGTTTTATTAAATAAAATAGGGGAGGAGAGAAGAAGAGGGAAAGATAAGAGAAGGAAAAAAAGTGAAAAAAAAAAGAAAAGAAGAACAGGTGCGGTCAACAGCACCGAATTCGGTTTCACCGAGTTAGGTGCCCTGTCCGGCTGCTACCACACCCGAGTCGACGAGGGTGCACCACCATACGTGGCTCACCCGTGTGACTTAGTATATGGCCAATATGGATATGCTACACATGCATTTTGTGTATGGTACCATATTGTATAGGTTTTCTTCATATCGTACAATACAGATAACACTCTTGGTACTTTTACATCATTATATTTCCAGGAAGGAAATCCTGGACCAAATGTATCCCAAATTCTTGATATCCCAAGAGTGCAGAACTTTCAGAACTAATGATGGCTAGAGATGATAGATACATGCATGTTTATTTGACAATATATATCAACATACATCAAAACTTTAAAGCACATACCTGGCAATGCTCACTCGTCAATGGCTGGTTAGATCGGATGATTTGATGAAGGTCTGTATCCATGAGCTCGTAAACAATATACACATCATTAAAATTTTGTTTTTGAGGTGGCCTGATGATGTCCTTGATCTGTATAACCTGATAAATGGAATTAAGCAGCACATGAGCTTGCATGCTTCCACAATACTTTTAGTTGTGGTTATGCATATCAAAAAGATTTTCAAAATATTGTGATAAAGCATCAAAACCAGTAAAAAGAAAAACAAGAATTTATCACACTATTTTGAAAAATATCGACAAAATGACAATATTGCAAAAATATTCATTAATAAATATGCTTTAAAGTTTAAACTTTGTTTGGGTTTCCCTTAACATTTTAACAAATAATAACTATTTGATTTTTTTTTGAAGGAAAATCAGTAGAAATTTAATAATTTCAAATTTTCCTCTTATTTTTTATATGCATTATTTTCTTTGAGTTTCCAAAAAATATGATTAATATCCAAGACAAATCTTGCTGATAAAATCATAAAAGCCCAAGAATGATATTTGTAACTACACTGTTAATGCATATGATAATAAATGTACTAGAAACAGTGATATAACCAACATTTTCACACATATAAAAATACTGATCATTAGTAAAAAGCATTTCTGGTAGCAACAAAAAGTCACAGTATAATCTTAAAACGTTTCATGCAATTTCTTGTCATGATGGAAGGTGCCAAACCAAGTCAAGTCAGATCTAGATATTCCGAATCTTAGGAGGATGTTTAGGTAGAATAGAAAATAAAGTAGACTGACCCACGGCTTATCTATATGCAGTAGAAAAACTCAGCAAGAGTGTTCTCCACACATTACGGTTCTAAGTGTTTCCATAGAATTTGTAGAATAGAAAGAAACAAGGACCATGAAGAAAGCATACAACAATTTCTTGACCAACAAAATTCATATTCATGGGCGACTGTACACAGTACAGAGGAGAAATTCTATTACAAAAAGGAACAGTTCAACACCAGCGGCAATGCTAAGTTAACCACCTTTGCAGGGGTAAAACGCTATGTCACATGGGTGCTCCTAAACGCTATTGCACCTCTGTCAACACTGGTGCATCTGCAACATAAGTCCGGCATGGTCAGCTGTGCCAAAACTTATCATTTTAAATGCACACCTAACTAAACTAGCCCTAATACAAAAAGTTTATATGTAAATATAGATAAAAAGGCTGCTAATCAGTTAAATAACGATATAACAAATGATCTACATATATACATATACACACACACACACATCATCACTGTGCCTATACCTAATTTTTTTGGAAAAATTGCCACATCCGTACCCACACAAACACCCTCGCCCTGCACCCATGTGACATAGGTACTAACTACTAAGGCTCCTTTCATTATAACAAGCTTTAATTTGGCTGCAAGAATAGACTCAGGACTCGTGCCTATAGAGAAGAGGAAGTAACAAGGAAAAAGTAAGTGGACACTACAAGATACCATTAGGACATGCAGATCTCCATTCTAAAATGGATAAAATGTATCTGGCATAGTTGGAATCCCATTCTCAAGGCATCACCTGAAAAATGTATTGTGGTCCATGCACTCACACACCAATTTTCCAATCATCTTCAAAATCTCACAACTTAAATGGTTGAAATAGTTTGAATAGACTTAGGCTAAGTCACAAGGGTGTGCCAAAAATGGTGATGCACCCGAATTGGCGCCCCGGACTGAGTTGGGTACTATTAACCGCAACCGCTCCTTTTTTTTCTTCTCCCATCTTTTCCCTCTTCCTTTTTCCCTCCTCTCTCTCCCCTTCCCCCTTTTCCCTTTTATTTCTCTCTCTTACCCTTTTTCCCTCTTTCTTTCTCTCTTTCTCTTTCAAGGGAGAGAATCCTTTCCAAAGGATCAGAAACTTGAGTCCTTTTTAAAGGACACCAAGTTTTTATTGGTTTACATTTTAAATTTTTTAATGAAGGCTACGAGCTTTGTCATCCTTTTTAAGGATGACTAGAACTGTTGACTATCCTCCACTAAGGAGGACAACCGACCTCTCATCGTTCTATTATTTTATTTAATAAAACTTTGAATTCTATGTGAGATTAAGGTAACCATGTGACATGGGAGTAGGTACACACTGTTAAGTTACAGTGTGGGTCGAGTCAGACCCAATCCATTTTCACCACATGCCTAAAGGACATGGGCGGTGGCGAACTTGTAATATGTATTATTCTTTTGTGTATTTTATTTGTAACTATTAAGTGTGATTAGCTTTAAGTAATGAAAGGAGCGGGTGCTAACCCTAACACCCTTCTTTTCTTCTCTCTCTTTCTCCTGCAGACTTGTCCTCTCTTCTCTCCTCTTCCTCTCGTGTCTTCTTTAAGATTCCATCCAGTGGTGATCCCAATTAAATCTTACACACACCCCAACCCTGGGACCACTGTTGGGTTTGGGCTAAAAAAAAGTTTAATTAGATTAGATATTTCAGGTTTAACCTTTAGACTGAGCAGGAAATATTGAATCAAATTACGTCAAGATAATGACTATCATGGGCTTAGGTCGAATTCAAATAATAAAAGCTTCCAGTTTAGGTCAAGCTTATGCCAGCATGTTGATGTTCTCAAGCAACCAGTCAGAAATTTTCTTCATCCGACTGCACAATTTGAAAGTAGCATGAAACTCTTTGTTCATATGATCGAAGTATGATTTTGCAGGTGCCTCACTTGATCCTCTAGGTTTGTTGTCAAATTTCCATCTTGATGATGTTCCAAACAAACAAGTAATGCTTAAAAAGTTTAAACTTCATAGGATTGGTTCCTCAAGACATCAGAAATGATGCCAAGCTAATGCTGGGAACTGGAATGGCCACCTGTAAGCCCATGGTCAGAGTTGCACAGCTGGACTACCATCTAGTAAACACCGAAAATGAAGAGAATTTCAGAAAAATAAAGGAAATAAAAAGAAATAGAGGAGTTCAGAGAGAAACAAGGGCATTCATATTCTCAATCAACTGAACTCCAATACAATTAAAATTCATCTACTCATAGACGAGGAATCCAAGGATTACAATGCTCCTAAAAAGAAAGACAAACCTTCTGAAAAAAAAAAAATAATGACAAATCTGATTATTCTGATCTTGACATACTTAATCCAAAAAGTTACAAAAGTATCTTAAAAGATAACCCAGATCCATAACAAACATTGAAATGTTTACTCCCCACAAAATAATCAAGAAAATGTCAGCAACCATACATTTCTAACAATAATAAGGCAACTGCATAAAATTCCAACAATGTGTTTAACATCTTTTCAATGCATGAACAAGAGCACGGGATCTGAAAGCAGTGTTGTACGTATCGTACGATACAGAGCCGTATCATACAATACGTATCGTATCGAACGTAAAATACGATACAATACACCCCCCGTATCGTATATTTACGACACGGGCACCGTATCGTACGATACGGTTACGATACAACAACGATATGATTACGATACAACAACGATACATTACTATATGTCACGATACGGTAATTTTTATTGATTTTTTGAGAATTTTTTATATTTTTCTGATTTTTTTTTAATACGATACGGTTACGATATTTTATGGTACAGCGTATCTTAAAGCCAGACCAATACGCCTTACGATACACTTTTTACAACATTGTCTGGAAGAACTAAAAAACTTTTATCCACTCTAAATATGATAAAGCTTTGTTGAACTGATCTTTCATACACAGAACTAAACATGAAAAACAGTAAAATGAATTACTATCAGGAAAAAAAAAACACGAATGGAGTATCTGTGGTCAAAGCCGAATATACTAAATTATCAAGGCTGAAAAAAAGAAGAAACACTTAAAGTGATACAATGGTAAAGTAGAGATAGAGCATGATATGGTACCACAAACAGTCAAACCAAAAATGAAAAGGATTTTTTGATGTGGAACACTAAATTATTAAGGCTGAAAGTCACTTACATTTTCGTGGTCCATATGACAAAGGAGTTTTATTTCTCGAAGAGTCCTTTTTGCATCAACACTGTTGTCAAATGCATTCCCAATCTTCTTGATAGCCACCTCTTCCTTGGTCTCGGAATTTTTTGCAGAGCTGCATTGGAATACATGAGAAAAGTTGTACTTTATTTAGAGTATCTTATACAGAAAATTAATCTATGGAATATTAGTTTGCATTTTTTGTTGTTTCCACAAAAAATAGAAGCTTACATATCCATCAATCATATGGGTACTTTTTTATCAGAACTTTTTCTTCATAATTACAAAGGAAAAACAGTAAAAAAAGGACAAAACACATTCTATCAAAATAAAACAATTATACATAGTCAACTACCTTGCTAAGAGTTTACAAGATAAACCAAAATGTCATCAAGCCATTAACAGATGGCCAAGAAAAAGACAATGAAATAAATATCAGGAAAAAGATAATGACACAAAAGCGGAAGCAAATGGACAAAAAAGGTAATGCCATGCCATGCATGAGCATGTGTTATCGATACATGCATATTATGCTTTTACCTAAGTCACATGGATGCAGCTGCTGGTGAAGGTTCAGACACTGCAATTTACAAAAAATGTGGGTATGAAGGTATGGTAGGATACATATATACACGACTCACAAAAATGAAGCAAAACAATTCATAAAGTCATATATGATGTGTCAAAGGCTTCATTTATAAGTTAAAAAGTTCATATATATAATCCCATTAAATTTATGCTTAAAATGATAACAAAATAAAGTAAAAGGTCTTTCACTTAAAGTTTTGGATAGTGAAAGTTTTGGATTGAACCGGTCTCACCCAGATCCAATCCAAAAGCCAAAAGGTACTCAGATGGTTCAGCGTACCCATGTCTAAAGACTGGCACATCAACATGGTATGCCAGTCATTCCATGTACCCTCTTACATAGGCTTTTACATTTCTTCTCTTGGAGATGTTGAAACAGGTATTAATACAAGACTGGAGATGAAATATCAAATAAGATCCTTAGTCAACAAGCTCATAGTGTGTTTGCACACATGTGGCAGGGATGCAAACCATGTGAATGTTTGTTTGAGTGAACAACAACTTCCATTGGCTAGTGGGCTCACAGAACTATAGATCTTTTGGATTGTAATTAACACTTCTTTTGTCCCATTGAAGGCGAAAACTTCTTTCTAGGTTATAATCCACAAAGTCAACCAACTTGATTAAATTTCAGAAAAACATGGGTGCAGGTGCAGCGAAGGGGTGTGTGTGTGTATATATATAATACAAAGTCACATCCTAGATTCCAAAATATGTCGCATTCTATGTCTTCCATGTAAGATACATACTCTAGAGTCCGATTTCATATTTTACGATCTTAGTCATAAAATCAGTTGGGCCATAGGCATTAAAAAAGTAGTTGTTATGTATCTAGCATTATAAGTTTCTAACTGTAAATATACATCATATATTACACATAACATATTTAAGACTGATAAACAAAACTGGTAATACATGCATAGAACTTATAAGCAGCATATATATATATATATATATATAAGAACTGGTTAACGAAACTTATGCAATTAATACATATAAGCAAACATGTTCTAAAATTAAGAAAGCTTGTAAACGGCAAGCGCATATATGACCATAAGGTATATACAACATATAAATTTATGAGCAACATATAATACTAGTATTAAACTGCAAAAGTATTTAGTAAAATATTAAAACAGTACAAAAGATGCAGCAAAACAGAAAAAACTGATAAACAGAAGCTTCATTTCTAAAACAATAGAAAAAAGGACAAAAGACCCCTTGCTGCGGTTTGACTGCACCTGGTGCTGTGCCAGAGGTGCACGCGCACCTAAGTCGTGTCCACTCAGGTGCTTTTGCTGTTTTGGTGAGTCCATGTGACACAGTTGTTCTGTTTTACAGTCTACAAGGTCAATGAATCACCAAGATTGAATTATGAAATACTAGAGCTGAATATTTTGATTCCATCAGATCTGAGATCACTGAACTTGGAGAGTTGGAGACTTTAAGTCCCTAATATTTTCAACTCGATGACATAGATATCGATGAGTAGAATAAAGAAGTTTTGTCCAAGTAACTTCATCAATTTTCCCTCTCATCAATGGCAATCCTAAGAAAATTCGACCCACATGAAATATCTTATGTAGATTGTCCTTCACTGCAACTCGTCAGGATGCTGAACACTTGAACTTCCCAGCTTATGATACAAAAACATGATAATTTTACTTCTGCAGTTGGATTCACGAAATAGGAGAGATTAGTTACTGTTTGACCTAGATTATTATCCTCTAATACCCATAAATTTTTCAAACCATATTCGTATTGCGTATCTCTTCGAACTTTCAATTTCTTCTTGAGTGTTTGTCAGGATCAATTTCATAACAACCAGCTGGTTTTTTCCACATACGCTACCCAGTTACCATGTAAGAGTGTATACTCTACATTTAGTTGGTGAAACAAGCAACCATGTTCCGATGCCAAGAAAAGTGCAACAAGAAATGAAGAAAGTGTATCATAACCTTCAAGATATGACTAAGCAGTTTACAGCAAAGTGATCTAGTCAATTAAATTTTTTATTAACTAGTAATTTTGCATTCTAACATCATGTAGAACTTACATGAGCTAAATTCGGATGTCTCCGAAGAGACCACCCGGGCTAAATTACAATCATCCCCTTCCCACGGAATAGAAACCAAATTTTTCCTGGTAAATTCGGCCACATAGATTAACCTGGGAGCGTTCAAATGACCAAATATAAACAAAACATATCTTGGAACCGATCAAGACATACTGGCCCCTTCCCATTCTAGAATTCATCCAGAGCAAATGCAAATGACGCCCAAAAAGGAGAAAGTGAAAAAAAGAAAATGAACAAGAGAATTGACGAACCGAGGGAAATTCCAGTAACACCAAAACACCCAATATACCAAGAGGCAAAAGGTAAATCCCCAATTGACAGGCAAAAAATGCAAAGGCCAACAATCTCACCAAACGATGCCATATGCTCCACGACCAATCGGTTGTATGGGAGGAACATACTTCGAAGAGACCTCAAAGAGGTTACCGAGAATATTGTACTGCACATACTTCCGGTCGTGAGTGGGCACGCCCTTCACCGAATTGGGATCCATGTCTTCCCGCTCTCTGCTACAGAATGGATGTTCTGGGAAGGAGACTACCACCGCGAGCTATCCGCTTATACGCCGCGACTCATTTCGGAATTAAGGAGGACCCGTAAAATCTAGCCGCCCGGGGGAATGAGGGACGAAAGATCCATGTGAATTCTAATTCAGACTCACCATTGACTGTTCGCCAAGCGAAGCGAAAGAGAAAAAGCAGCCGCTGCAGAAGAAATCCGTCGTGGCAAATAGAATCAACGGTCAAAACAAGAACTCCGTGTCGTGAAATCGAATCAACGGTCAATACTCGGACTTTTCTTACCAGGAAAAATCCCCCTTTCCATCTCTATCAACTTTTGCCGTTGATGCCTCTCTGCTCTCATACAAGTTCTCATTTTAAGGCCTAATTTTTACATAATTCAAATACACTCTTATCTTCTTTTTTCTTTATGAAAACTACAATGTTGCTGACAATTGCTGAAAGGAGCATTTGATTAAATTATTACTGGTATTTCGCAATAATTTTCTTCTCTTTGCCCTTTTGTATATTCATTCTGGATAAAAAAGTCATCATGTTCATTTTTATCATTATCAGTTATTGAAAGTAATGTTTCAAAACCTAGTGAACTCGGGACTACTAGAGACCCGCAATTCAAGAGATCAACTCTGTGGCTCGGCTGAGTTCTTGTTAGTTTTTAATTTCAAAGGAAAAACAATTCATAAATTCTTGTTTAAACATAAATAAAATTATAAAATAATCAAATTACTTATACACTTGATAAACAAGTCCAATAGCATGAAGTAGAGTCATACAATAGCTAGCTTTTTTTTCATTTATTCACAAAAGATTCGATGATTGATCAATAGGCTATCTACAGTTATATATATATTCCTACATAATTAAATGTCAAGTGTTCAACTATTGAATGGACTAATAGATGAAGACCAAGTTATCAACATCTCATATTCTCACTTTAACAAGCAAACCAATAGTTAACAACTCAAGAACAATAATGTTTCACCAGCCATCGACAGTAAAGATTAATTATTAAAGAAGGTTAGATGCAAAGTTGCAATTGCAAAACAATAGTTTATGCTTGGGAACTTTAAAATTTTAAATATAATGTAAAACCAAAATTTAAGCGAAAATTAAAAAGTGGAAAATATTTCTAGGACGATGGATCAAATAGGAAAAGTTGAAGCCCTTAATTTAGTTTATGAGCAAAAGGTAATCCCTCACGTAAAAATTAATTTCTTCTTTTCGTTCTTATTAGTCGACAATCAATAGGTGTCCTTATATATATATATATATATATATATATATATATATATATATATATATATATATATATATATATATATATATATATATACTTAATTTATTATTTTAAACATCTAATAATTTTTTTATTAACACAAAAATGATCCATCGTTGTCAATACATGCATTACCTTGGACGGCCTGGTGGTCAACGGGCAGTCACTGGATGCCCGTCGTATTCATATATATATATATATATATATATATATATATATATATATATATATATATATATATATATATATATATATATATATATATATTCTCGAGTGAGTGAACAAGACTTTAATTATCTAGAGTCACACAATCATTTAAACAAGGTTGTTCATTTAAAATAGATATTTGGTGGAGAGAAAAACAAATAAAAAAAATATGTAAACCAATATTAAATGACAAAAATATTAATCACATTTTTTTAGTTTTTTTCTTAATTATTCATCATGTTGAGTCAAATAATACATATTAGATAGTTGAGTACCTCTAAAATAAAAAACTAAAGTCACCTTTGAATTTTCCTGTACATTTTCACTATTTTACGGGGTTTCTCACGTCACACATTTAGTTCAATATTAAAACATATCACGTGTTTGCGTGAGGGACTGCCTTCTCCTAAATGGTTACACGACTAATACACACTTGATGTGCATAGATATTGCCCTTAATCTTCATCACTTGAGCAAGAATTTAAAAGAAAATAGCCCGTTGACTTGACTGACCTGGTCCTTTTAAGTCATCCCAGACCCAACAGTGTAAGGACTGGGCTCATGGACGCAGCTTGCTGTCATGATCAATTACAGAACCAGATTTAACTAGTGGGCTCAACAGACAAAACTTGATTGATGCCAGCCTTTGACTGGATGTGAAAGATTGAGCTTGGTTAAGTTGACCGTCTGCCAACTGGCTTGACTAAGCTCCAATTGATCGGAAGAAAGTAGACTCGAGCCACAACAATGGAGACTGCGATCCCGGACTTGACTCAACTTAAGGTACTAGTTGTTGCTATCTATTTCTTACTTTTTATTTTAACACTAGTTAAGGAGAATTTTGAAGTCCTTGGAAAATTATATATATATATTTCAAAACTGTATGTTGTTTTGGGGAGTGACAGTAACTCACTCAGAAATTTGAACCAGGCCCTTAAAAGGTCAACTGCCTTCCCTTTATAAACAACAGTTACTTTCAATAGTATATTTAACCTAAAAGTTTTTTTTAAAATAGGGTGTTGATCAATAGAATCGCACTTAAGCCATGAACGGAACAGGGTTTTTAAATTTAAGTTGGTTTTCTATAAAACTTATGCTGCCGAGAGTACGACCAAATCCGAGCTATGCCAACCTTGGAATGAGCTTGCGTGCAAGGATTTATATTTTTCTGTACTCTCCAATAATCTTATTCAACGAATTTTGTTTAAGAGAAAGATTATGATAGGGTGCCTCGACGGGCTCCTAGGCTGGTCCGTATCAGATTACAACTACTTATATTTTTTATTCAACAAATTGTGCTATATATATATATATATATATATATATATATATATTACGAACTACTCGTTGTCGTACTTGTAGAAATAATGTGCCCATTTGACAAAGATTGACAATTCATCTCAATGGTTCAAGATCGAGCAACGTGAAGAGAGACTAGATCTATGTCCGATCCAGAGCGGCTACGAATTTTTTTCATTAGAGAATGATGATTATCTTTAACTTTATTGTTTGATTTGAACCTGGTCTCGATCTCATCAAAATGCATGGATCCACGTCCGTATGGCTGAAAGTAGGCACATTCAAACTCTGCAATTAGTTCCAAACTTATAGATGCATTTTAATAACACTGCATGGTTTCTGGGTTGTTGGACTATTAAGCCTCAGCAAGAGAATTGTGCTCATCATATTTTTATGAAAAAAATTAGCGAAACCTTCTGTGTTTGGTAATTCCGCTTTAAGTTGTTTTGTGTTTGTTTGTGTGTGTGTTTGTGAAGCAAGTGATATTATTTTTTGCCGGTGGCTGGGGCTAAGATAGGTGGGTTCTACGCCAATTTTATCTTTGTGTTGTGTCACTTTGCAATGATATTAACCGTCTTAGAGTTTCATCCTTGGCTTTTCAAGATTCCCAAGTCCAACCTTTTATAGTAAATATTTGGACATATTCAGCTGTTCATCCACTTGCATTTGTTAGTTGAACATGAAAAAGATACCTTGGTAGGTGAGGCAGGTTCTTCACATTTCATAAATTAAATTTCAAAGATGCGTTCTTAGTGTCTTTCCAAGTGATCTATTTGTTTTTTGTTTTGGTTGCATTTCCATGGCTCTGCATATTTGAACATGTTCGATTGCCTTTCCATCTCATTTTGTTTATTCTACAATGTGCCTCTAGATGACTTAGTCTAATGACTTGTTAGGCCATTCATCATTGAATCTCTTTAACTTTGGACTATGCAAATAAACACATAATGCATCCAATGTTATCTTTCTCTTTCTCTTTCGGTATTTGTCATGTGTTTCTTGTACATAATACCTAAAGAGTTATGTTTAGCTTTAGCTTGTTATATTATTGTTGTATATTTGTTTATTTGCACATTAAGTCAATTGTTTAAACTTATTTCATGTAACTAAATTGTTTGATCTTCTTGTACTTGTATTTGTTAAATTTAGATGAATAGCCACCATGACAAACTATAGCATATGAAGATCAAGTGCAGTGTTTTTTGACATGATGTTAGAACAAACTAAGATTCTTGGAATGCAGATATTAGGCTAAAAGAAACAACTATAAAGGTGGTTGAGCAAAAAATGATGGAAGCACATAGACCAATGTTTACATTAGAGAAAATTCGAAACAAGCTGAAAAGAGCAAAAACTTAATCTACAAGTGATGAAAGAGATGCTCACTACTCCAGCATTTTGGTGAGACCCAGATAAAAAAAATATCCAAGCAGGTGATAACATGTGGAAAGAGTATATACAAAAGTACTCAAATAGAAAAAAATATAAATTGTCAGCAATATTTATGAGCATGCAATAGAAATCTAGGGATCTTCCACTGCGTTGGGTGACAATAGGAGTGACATAGGCAGTAGGGCACTAGATGATGTACAAATAAATGTGGATGAACAAAATGAGAATGATTTTCAGTTACTACTTTACCAACGGATAGCAATGCTCCTACTCATGAAGAAACCTCTAACAACACGAAAGAAAACAAAAGTGCAAGAACCTCCACAACCATGAATGATGATACTTTTAAAACGATTAGTGAATGCATGTGACAACTTGTAGAAACCCAATCTACAGCTGTTTTGTAGAAGAGTGAAACACTTTTAAAAGATATACATGCAAAAGGAGAAATAGATAATCATTTGTTTTTCAGATCAGTCGATTTACTTTCCAATTTTGATAAAGCAAACACTTTTCTTATGATGCCATGTGAGTTGCAGGTTACTTAGTTGCACATGTAAATTGGGTAAACAACAGGTAATGTTTGTAATTGGGTATCGCTATGAAGGTTTGTAATTATGGATTACTTTTGATGTGTGTAACTGTTTGTAATTTGTGATATCTTCTAGTTGTTTGTAATAGTGTATTTTTAATGTTTTTAATTGT
Source organism: Nymphaea thermarum (assembly GCA_011799765.1). Lineage (NCBI taxonomy): Eukaryota > Viridiplantae > Streptophyta > Magnoliopsida > Nymphaeales > Nymphaeaceae > Nymphaea > Nymphaea thermarum. The sequence continues at coordinate 53,395 of JAANDH010000748.1, forward strand.
TTATAATTTGCGATATATTATAAATGATTATGAATTCATGCTTGTAATTGTTTTTTATTTCACAATTCTTTGCAATTAAATATTATTTATTTTTATGAATTTGTGTATTTATTATGAGGAAGGATGAAATATCCACAGTTATTTTTATTCTTATTATGTGGCTGATGATGGAATACCTAAAAGCTCAAGGTAGACCTACTAGATATTTAGTACATACTAACCGACTAATAGGAACTCAATTTGTGCATGATTGTACGCATGGACACCTAAGAAATTGTTTAGATCTATTGAGGGTGGATTAACGAATCATATGCATTATTATGTAATTTGTTAAAAAGTAGGGAAGTAGGGAGTAACAACAAGTAGTGATGTTTCTCGTTACTTTAAGACACGATCAATGAAATCGACGACCCAATATGATATCCAGCACTCAAAACAAACAATTAGTAAGTACTTCAACTTAGATTTGAAAGCAATTTTCTGTATTGTACATGAATACGTGAGACGTAAAGATGATACTCCACAACTCGAGTTAAATGAGATCAACGTCTCTTAAAGTAAACAACTACAATTCACAATAGATATAGTCAACTTTTTTATTTGTGAAAAAGATTTATAATACTAACTCATATTACATATCAATAGGATTGTTCGAGAGCAATAGATGGTACACGCACTCCAGTATATGTCCGAAGAGATGGCTCAAATCATTGGCAACTCAAAATGTTTTAGCAGTACTGGAATTCAATATGCAGTTTCACTACATACTAGCCGATAGGGAAAGAAGTGCAACTAATGCAAAAGTATTGCATAGTGCACTAGAAGATAATCTTCATCCATTAGAAATTTCACATGGTAAGAAAATAAACATCAATTATTTAAATTTACTATCATCAATTTGATTGTTTGACTGACAAAATACATATTGTTGATTATGAAATAGGTAAACATTATCTTGTCGATGCTGGATACCCAAATATTGTCAGATTATTGACTCTATATAAAAGATGTAGTGTCATCTATCAAAGTTTAATGTGTTTGGATCTAGGTAAATTGAGACAAAAGAAGAATTGTACAACTATATACACTCATATTTGTGCAATACTGTGGAGACAGTGTTTAGTTTGCTTAAGGCAAGTTTTTGATTTTGAAGAATCATGTATCATATCCAATATCCAGTTAAGTTAAAATTGAACAAACAACATGTGTTCTTCATAATTGTATAATCAAGCACAATCCAGATGCTGAAAAATTTCGTTCTGATGATATAAACGATAGTGAAGTAAGTGGAAATATAAATGTTAATGAAAATACTGAACAAGCACAAATATGTGATAGCAACAATGAACTTCATGAGCAAATTATTTCAACAATGTGGAATGATTATGTTTCAAGTAAGATACTCATTGTTTAACATTCTCATTATATTATATGTCATCGTTTTAATTATACTTGATTATTCTGATTTTATGGTGATAATCTAATTATTTGTTTGTCTTTTTAATTTCTAAAATGCAGTAACCAGACGCGAATGGCTCTTCTCAAGTATTACATGGTTTCAATAAAAAAAGTAGTGTGTAGGACAGAAGACTAGTTAATTAGCGAGTTATCATATTTATTTTTGTAGTTATATTAGCTCTAGTCTAAACTCTTATATATATTTTTGTGTTAATGTCCTTCAACATATAGCTTACAACAGTTGAATATTTTAGACTATTTGTATTTTATAGTTTTACTTGATATCGGTAAATATATAAATGTTTGAATATTTAACGGTAATGATGTTTTGGTTATATATACGAATCTATTGAAAGAGTTGATTTTGTTATAATATTATGGGTTGTATTATTGATTTGCATATAACATGTTTTCATATAACATATTCAAAAAATAAGATATTTTTTGTCATCATATAGTGGACAGAACAAACATAATAGACAAAACTAATTATAGAAAATACAAACACCGGATGGAATAAACAGTTCGAACAGAACATAAACAAACACCAGACAAGACAAACAAAACTGACTATGGAAGACACAAATATCAGACAGAACAGAAAAGAACGCCGGACATGATAGACAAAACAAACATATAAACAAACACTGACCAAGAGGAATATAATGTTATGTTTTTAAAATTATCGTATAGTGGATAAGAAACATTCTGATGATTGTCTATGAAAACAGGACAGTAGTCTGATGGACATTATGTCTGTCATGTCCCAATAAATAGCAATCAAACGACCTTGACTCTACAATTAATTCCAAACTCATGATGCATTTTTTTTTCTCTCTTTAAAGAATCCTAGGCCAGTGATGGAGGGGATTTTTTTTAAAACAAAGGCCGCTATATAATTTTCAAAATTATTACAAGAGTTGAATCAAACTTTTTTGAAATTTTATGTGGTAAATTTTAATTTTTCAAAAACTAAGTGTGGCCATACAGTCCCTTTTGGCTAAGGCTGCACACAAGCTGAGTTAAGCTCGAGCTTGACTCCACTCAAAAAACTTGAGCTCGAGCTCACCTCGAACTTAAGTCGAGCTCCATCAAATAAACTCAAGCTCGACACGACGATACATTAAGCTTGAGCTCAACTTGTTTATGTTAACTTGTTTCATTTCTTTTAACTCATTTCTTTAACTAATTCAGCAGTGAATGGCCATCTTATAGAAATTTCAAAGAAAGAATGCACATATTTTGCTTCCAAATATCCCAAAAACATAATATCTCTTATGCAAGATATGAGTCTGAGTTCTTATAACTACAACTCAATTCGTTTAACATTTCGAGTGCAAATTTAAACTTGAGCTCAAAAGGATTAAGTCAACTTTTGTAAGCCAGCTTGAGTCGATCCATTGGTGAATCTACTTTAAGTCATTTAAGGTTCAGCCTTTCATTTCTTTAAATTTCTCTTTCTTCTTCCTTGGTGGAAGGGACATGAGGCCTTTAAGATCCTATTCATTGCTTCAACCATCTGTCCAATCATAGGTTAGTCCATATTATATCAACATTGTACTTACTTCATAGGCTGTGATTTCATGATCTTTGGTAAATTAATAATGGAGATGAGCATAAGTTAAATTTTTGAATAAACTCTAGTGACCGAATTTTCAAAGTTTTTTCCCAAGGTCGACCCTGACTTAAGGGATGACAATGGATCATATTCGAATCCAATGTACTTAACCATATCTACTTTTTTTTTTCGTGTTTCCAACTCAGATTTAAATATAAATGAAAAAAAGTATTATAGCATATCCAAATCCAGTCCTGACTTTTAGACTGAATTCAAACAACTTTACACATGTCAAAAGCTGACTTTTAAACATAAGATCGCTATTTAAAATCGAATGTAACCCGAACTCGAATCTGACTCCAAATTATTTATTTAAATTAAAAATTTGAATCTGAAACCAAATCTAATTGAATGCCATTTTTCAAATTTGAATCTGATCTAATTTCCTTCTTAAGATGCTCAATTTTTTGCGTATCCTGTCCTTTTTTTTTTAAGCAGTCCCCGATTGAAAGTCAGATCCAATTTGATTGAATATCAGATACAACTCCGATTAATTGACATCCCTATGGGTAGTTGATAATTAAATTCATCTCTGTGTAATTGTAACTGAGTAATTGGCGATTGATGCTTGTATCTTTTAACTTCTAAATTCATATTGCAAAATATTTAAACTAATGGTGTGACAAGATTGGTTCTAAGCTATGAATTGAACTGCACAGCCCGTAAGTAGGGAATAACAAGAAAAAGAACGATTTGTTGAATATATATATATATATATACCAGACCACTTGGTAAGGAACAAAAAACCAGACCTCTTAAATGTGTGCTTAAAGATAAACAAAATGTGAAGCTTCTGATATGTTTATAAATACTAATTTAATGTAAATTATATTTTAGTTCAAGTTAATTTTTTGAAAAAATTGACCTTTTACTATCAAAATTTGATATTGAAAGAAATGTTTATATTTATTATTAAAAAACATTCTTAGAGATAAACAAAATGTAACTTAATATATGTTTCTCATTTTTACTCTTGAAATCATATTTATATGATTAGATTGTAAACAAATAATTTAATAATTAATTTTAATAGGTCTTGTTTTTTCTGTCTCCACCTCTCTCAATTAGCCATCTTGCCTCCTGTTGCGTATGCAGTCTCACTTTTCAACCTCTCTCTCTCTCTCATACACATACATTATAACACTTCAAAAGTTTAGTTTCATGTTGAACATTGTGAGATCTTCAAAAGCATATAAAAAAGATTTTAAAGTAATTAGTAGTCATAGTCTTTTACCTTTTTTAAGCTGGAACTGAAACTGACAGGGAGCGGATCGCAATCTGCTAGACTAGGGGCTCGAGCTTAGGAGTGAGTCGGGTCATTACAATGGTATCTGACCACGGTTCAACACTTGGACCTGGGGTTCCACATGTGGGTTGGGATCTGCCGAACTAAGGGCTCATGCCCATAGGTGAATCAGGTCGATACATACACACACAGAGCTGCTCTTCATTTTGCTATAAATGAATAGCATTTAGATAAATGTAGAAATGATCAAAATCATAGTTTTAGGTTGCATCTCTGAATTTGGTGCGTTGATTTTGATTATCCAAATTACATACTTCGCCCAAGTGTGACTTGCAAGATCAAATATGAATTCTCGATAGGTTTTGAAAAAAAAAATATCTCATAAAATGTAATCGATAATACCTATTGAAACCATACTTCATTTGATTTGAAAATCCTCAATATATAGTTTCAAAATTGAGTTGAGTCGCTAGGGTGGTCCACTTCCATTAAAAGCAGAAAGAACACAAATAATGAAACAAGAGAGATTCATAAGTTGGATTTACAACCAGTCATAGGGATGAGAACTGAGGAAAAACTTGGTAACTTACGTATAAATAATACTAATTTCTCATCACTTGTGTCCAACTTGAATTTGTCATGAAAGGTTTCATGCCACCATCTAACAAGCATACAAAACAAACTTCTTGAAAATAATTTCAATTTGATTGACAATAAGAACATGAGGAATGGAAGAGAGAACATGAAAGTGAGGGCCATTGGATATCCTTGCTGAACCCTTCAGCTAATGCAAATGTTCGCCATAACTGCTACTACTATGCCTTGAGGGTCGTAGCACAATGGGGCGGCAAGGCAACTCACCGGAAAGGGTTCAGGTTTTGAATCCTTGTGGTCGATGCCACGCTTTAGTATGATGGTTTTTGGACTGCAAACAGTGGCAGGCACTACTCTCGAAACAGTTCTGGACCAGTGGCGGAGCCAGAAAAATTGGCTGGCGAGGGCACTTTTTAAAAATTTTTGGTCTGGCGTGGGCAGAACAGTGAAAGGGAGGAAGAAGGCTTTGAAAAACTTTTGAGAGGGCTTTGAAAAAATTTTGGGCTGGCGTGGGCAGGTGCCCACACCTGCCCCACGCTGGCTCCGCCACTGCTCTGGACTGAAAGAGCGACCTCGATAGGTCGGACTTTCATCCATGGATACTTTTTCTGCCCGTTAGGGCTGAAGCCATTTCTTCTCCTCAACGGCTGAAGAGTGTTGGAACTCTGAGCATAGCTTTGGACCTAGTTTTTACTTCTTGAGTTTACTCTCCGGTTGCCGAGGAGGTTCATTAGGCAGTGTATCCAACTGAAATATTATTTCACCACACTGCTTATGGGAATAAGCTAATAGACAAGATTATGCAACTGTCCACGGTTCCATATAAATGAGAAATGCAATGAAGTAAAAGAAGCATATGTAAAGTTGTCTAGCATACGATATTTATCTCTTGGTAATTAATCCATGGATTAAAATCCATAGATTTTTATCCATTGAATTTTGTCAGTGGCCATCAAACTGCAGCTGCGATTTCTTGCTCTGTAAACGGCGTTAGAGAGAGTGAGAGAATTGTTATTACATGATAAAAATTGCATTGCAATAATTAATCATCAACTCTAGACATTCATTTCATGCAAAAAAACCAGCATTTTTTGTTATTTACATGGAAAAATTACATTATCCATTGGCTTCAATGATTAATCATAAACTCTAGAGGTTCTTTCCTCATTTCTCGCAGCACCCACAAGCATTTCAGTGGGCATGCTGGAGGAGAAGAAAACACCGTGCTAGCAAAAATTGTTTTTGTCTAGTGAAGTCTTTTGTGTCTTTTAGTTCACCCCTTTGAACTGCCATATTCATGACATAACTGTAGATGTCATCAAACGATTTCACTTTCAATTCTCTACAACCGACCAAAACCAAATAAACTGGTGAAATAATTCTGGCATAAAAATGATAAACTGTTAAATAATTATGCATGTTTTAGGTGAACTAGGAACATCAATGGATTAGATTAGATTCGAACTGGATAAACTTTTAACCGCATTCATTTTTTTGGATATTCACATTCGGACTCGAATTTCAACAAAGAAAAGTCATAATTGAATCTAAATCTGAAATACGATTTACAATATGAATCTACTTTTCACATTCAGATCCAAGTCTGAACGTGAATTTTGAACTGAATCTGGTCTAATTTCAAAATGCAAGAGCATCAGATGTAGAATATTTATTTAAAACTAAATTCAATTGGAATCTGAATCGAATAGGATATTTATGTATCTGAATCAAAATCCGAATCCAAACATGATGAGATGTCAATTCTTGAATCCAAACCAGACCCAATCTCTTAATTGGATATTAAATTTTTTCCATATCCAATTTTTTTGAAACGGTTCTATCGAAAATTCAAATCGGTTATATTGATATCCCTAACTCGAACGCACAAGCAACTCATGTCTTAACGACACTTGCACCAACCTTTATCAGCTTCGAGGCAATCTCCAATATGAACAACTATGCCAGCCTCAGAATTGGTCTATGCACAAACAACTACATACATATTTACTAGCCAGTGTTGTTTTCCTACTAATGTCAGTCAGTTTCATGTATGAGATTTCCCACAGTAGGAATGTTTGTGGAGCATCTTAAATCCTTGTAATAGGATTAGGACATGACAAATATCATCAGTGAAAATAAAACACAACTTTAGACCAAAAGAAAAAGTAGAACCAATTGATATACACTCAATGACAGAAAACCTTTCTTATATATGAAGCCCTAAATCGTATATAAACAGCTGAAATCCTCCAACCATTTTGGGCTCCATCCAATCGTATATAAACCTTTGCTTTAGTATGTTAGAGGCTGATATATATTTACTTAAGGATAGGAGTATGTGTTCAGTTTCATGTGTTGTATTGTCAATTTATTATGGTTACGAAGAACAGATATATATTTAGTTGGTGGTTTTAGATGTTTTATAGGAACCTTTAGCTGATATTGATGTGGTCTTGCTTTGTCCTTTCTATTGTTGGAGAAAAATGTTACTAGAAATTGTGCAGTTAAAAGCTTGAAGTTTATGAGAGATGAAAAGATAATTTGCTTTTAAGCTTTTGAGTTCCTGAACAGTTGGTACATCTCATCATATGTACATTCTTTGCGTTTTGATTTTGACGTTTGCCTCCATCTGTTTACTTGTTTTAGTTTCTCTCTGTAGTTCCTTTTTCCTGTTCTTTTAGTTCTTGAAGAATGAGAAGGTGGTGAAGTCTGATGAGCATGGACAAAATCAAAATGATACTGACATAATTCCATTAATGGATTGAAGATGTCTGTTTTAAACCACTGCTTTTCAGCGTATTAAAAAACTTTACTAATGGTACTCGTGTATTAAATGGTTGTCAGGTTAAGGAGCTATTTGTCTTGATTTCAGAAGAAAGTGAAGATGGTTTCCCAAGGTTAGCGTGGCCGCAAATTCATCCACCAAGGGAGAAGATAGATTCATTTGCCACTTTATTCTGCAAAGAGGAGCTGCTTCAATCCAAAATCACGTCATTACTGTAGCAACAACGGGAGAAGCAGTGACAGCAAAAAGTATGACAGCAAGAAACAGCAAGAAGTATGTTTCTGTTTGGATTTTTTTTTTTTCCATTGTTTCAAAGCTTCAATATCCATGTAAACAGGACTCTGAATCTTCAAACTGTGTTTGGGCATGTGTTGCTTTAATTTGGAACCTTGGGAGATCAAAGATGGTTGTTGAGATGCCATCTGTGTATTACTTAGCTGCTGCAGTTAATCATCATTCTCTGTTTCTCCTCTCTTGCCCATACCATGTCAGCGATTAATACAACTTTTACAACTTTCGTGATGCAAGGGTCAAATTTATTGTACATGAAAAAGTTTTCTTGCATACCAAACATTGAATTTTTTACCTCTAAAAAAACTTTACCTTACCGTTACCCTGGATTTTTTTTTTCTTTTGAAAAAATCTTCTCTCTCAAAAAATCCACGCCATCAAACGGGGCTTTAAGGACAAGCATTTTCCCTTAATTTTTTAATTTCAAATTAAAAATAATAAAAAAATAGTGTATGACTTCAGCAGGACGTTGCGGATGACATGGTGTGTCCTCACGTCATCCGCTAACCGTCAGCAACACAGCTCGATGCCAGCTGTTCTGCACTACTGTGGACAGGAGGCTCCGTTTCACGTGCAGGGGGCCCACCCTCCCTTAATCATTGAGCAGCTATATATATATATATATATATATATATATATATATATATATATATATATAGAGAGAGAGAGAGAGAGAGAGAGAGAGTGTGTGTTTGGGTAAGAAACAAAATTAGACCATTAAGATTAGTTTTTGTACAATCTTAATCTTAAGAGTGATTTGGTGAGAAAAATATGTTAATTTAATAGTTTTCGTACCGTAATAATGTTCTTTGAATATTAAAAAATGAATAATTCCAATTACATCAAAATTTTGATAATAGAAACGTCAATTTTTTTTTTACAAGAATGACATGAACTAAAGCATGTTTCATATTAAACTAGGTTTTACAAACATATTAGGACTTATTTTGTTT
>JAANDH010000748.1:62439-88183 GCA_011799765.1 Nymphaea thermarum
TATATATATATATATATATATATATATATATATATATATATATATATATATATATATATATATATATATATATATATATATATATATATATATATATATATATGCGTTCCACACAATCCCAATGTCCTACTTCAAGTTGTTTGCGGTGAAGGACAGAACATCCCTCCAATGAATTTAATATTTGATCGAAACGAACACAAAGTACAAGTTTTATTTTCATGGCAAAAACTAAGGCTGGGCACCCGGCCGGGCAGCCGCCGGGTACCCGATACCCGGCCCGCCATGGGCCGGGGGCCGGGCCGGGCCCGACCCAGGAAAAATCATTAACGGGCCGGGCCCGGGCCTGGCATGCTGGCCCGAGTCAGCCCGTTAAAAATTAAAATATAATATTTTTTAATTTTAATATCATATATTTATTACTAATAAATACTATTTTATATTTACAATTTTATTTTATAAATTTAAAATAATAATATTTTATTATACCGGGCCGGGCCCGGGCTCGGGTTTCATATATCCAGGCCCGGCCCGTTAAATATTCGTGCCGGGTCCGGGCCCGACCCAACGGCCCGTCGGGCCGTTCCGGCCCAAACTTTATCGGGCCGGCCCGGCCCGATGCCCAGCCTTAGCAAAAACAATGATCGTTTACAATAAAAAGTTAAAAGGCCTTCCAACTTCTTTCATTTACTAAGAAATGATTAGTGGTGTGATTGCGACTAAAAAGAAATTATATCCGCAAATCATAAGGTTCTAAGTGATCAACACAATTCTCAATCATGTGACCCTCAAGGAAGCAGAATAAAAGAATAAGTAAAGTTAGAGATAGGGATAATGGGATCATATCTTATGTTGAACCAACCAAGTGTGCTTATTCTTCAATCATACTTTCTAGATCATTTAAAAAGAGAACAAAAAATGTGATGATCAACATTATAGAAAAGGCCACATAAACAATTAGATGCTCTTTTAGTATCTTTAACAAAAGACGACTTGTTTGGAAGGCGGCATTTTTTTTTTTATTAAAAAGAAAAAAAACACAAGGAACTTTACATGGATAAAGTTCTCCTATATCCACAGCTGCACAGGTTTCTTGTTCATTATCTCAAAAAGATCAATAGCATATGAAATGTAAAATTACATAAAAGCCCTTATCACGAAATTGGATCCACTGAAATTATGGAAGCCTAATAAGTATATATCAGGCTCCACAGTCCACACTTCAACATGATTGACCCATCTATCGATTGAACTCTGTCAAGCCCGTGGCTGAACTTGGGCATCGGGTCAGCCCGACACCTGATAAAGCATGAGTCCAGCCGAATTAAATTAATATATATATTTTTAATATAAAATAAAAAAGAAAAAAATATATATATATACATATATAATATAAAATAATTAATTCTAAAAAAAATGTTATAATTATATATAAAAATCAAATAAAATATGTATTAAAAAAAATCTGATTGAGCCAAACCTCGAGCTCACCTGATCCAGCACGATAACTTATCAGGCCAGCCCACTGTCTCTTCTTGGAGCCTGAGCCTGGGCTCGAGTCGGGCCGAGTACCCATCAAGTACCCAATCCGATGCCCAGCCTTAGCTAAACTGTGTCTGTGTGGGGGTACAAAGTCAAACAACTTGTTTTATTTGCATGTTTGTGCCTCCATTAATTTACTTATTTTTTATTAGTGCCCTTGAAATATTCTGTGTTTCACTTAGCCATAAATTTCTAGCTCCACCACTGAGGTGATATCAATTGTCCAGGTGCAATTGACCGCAAGTCCGTTTAAGATAAGGCTCGGATCACAAGTGCGGGCTGATCATGATCAAATTCCGCTTACGAAACGCGAATGTGATGTATCCGTGGTGTGGACGAAGGGGGACGAGGCTGACCTACCTGACCAATGCAGATTCTCAGTTAGCTAGTCTCAGCACTTTCAGGTCAGATTCGACCTGTAAGATGCCACATGCAAAATCTTCATATATATCTTAATAAGGAAAAGACTTGTGATTTCAGCCGAAAAATCATGTGGGCTATTCCTTTGTTCAAATAACTGCAGCATCTAATGTTGGTCCTTGTGGCATGTTGTACACCTCAAGCTGTTTGGATTCTGAAACAAAAAGATACCAATCGATGGAAAGGAAAGGAAAGGAAATGACGATGGGATTAATGAATGAGAGGTAGAGTATATATATATATATATATACTCTTTAATGTTTTCATCCTAACTCTAGAAATAAGAATCCTAGTTATATATTGTTAAATGTTTATGACCAATATCGAATTATTCATCTTTATGTGAAAATAGTAACTTTTGCATCCAAAATATTGCCCAAAAATCACTTTCTAAGCTTTTGAACTGTAAACGAAGATCTCATTCTCACGGGCTAGCTTTTTCGTTTAATTATAAACCAAAAAATTCATTTCTAATTAAGAATAGGAAAAGCTTGTGCACTTAGATTGCCGATCAAAGCACTGCGAACCAACTTAAACTGATTCAGAAGACCACCTTTTGGAATTTTCTGACTAAAAACAGCAGACAAACGAAAGGCTGAGACCCCGTGCTCCAACAATCTTATGGATTCCCATCCAGTGTTTGACAGCATCATGGAAAAAAATTTGGAATCGTAATACATTGATCTAATAACCCAGTTTCAAAAATATGATATCTAGAGCATAATGACCCCGCTTCAATCATATGACATCAAGAGCATAATAACGTTACTTCAAATCTAAATACATGGATCTCCTTTATAAAATCAAGCATAATAACCCTGCTTTCAGGGGCGGAGCCAGGATTTTCTTCAAGGGCGGGCCAGCAGTCCGTACTCTGGATCCGGGTAGGGCCAAACTGAATTCTAATACGAAAAATACATTATGAAATTAAAAAATATTATTTTTTTCAATGTAATTTTTTTTTTCATTGGCTTGGGTGAAGCCATGGCCTAGGTGGCCCCCCCTTCCCTCCGCCCTGCCTGCTTTCATGTCGGGTGTTCATGCTTGTGAGTTGTACTAACATGTGCTTCCGCCCAAATCATATTCTCACACCTTGATGATGACCTACCTCCTTTCATTTGTAAGGTATACGAGAGAATATGCTGCGTAATATAAATTACATAAAAGATCTAGAAAGAACAACAGAAAGCCTTCAAGTTGAAGGAGATCTAGACAAGATATCGAAAGAACAAATCAAGCAAGAAGGCTGAAGCCCGAATGTTTTATTGGTCATGTAAACTTTAGGTTTTCTACATTAATACGTTATCATAATATTTGACAAGAGCAACACCATCTTATATAATATGCATGCTTAGCGCGATTTTTTTTTAAAATGTCACGTTCTTGTTATGGGAAGTACAATACGATTATATATAGTGCTTCGTGGTGTCAGTCCCCACAAGTCCCGAGCCTCTATGGACTGAGTAAGGAACAAATTGGTTTGAGAGGGTGCGGGCGGTTGTTAAGATTAGTAATAATGTGTCGAAGTTCAAATTATTCAAGATTGATGTGTAACAAGAGTTGGGTTCAAGTTAATTACCAATTTCTATAGTTTGATTCACTTCATGTGATCATTTATCATCCCTAATTTTGAATGTTTTTGGATGAACATGAGGAGCATTTCATTCTACCATCCAATTTAATTTTATGGAATTATGTTACTTTTAGTATTTTGTATCGTTGTGACCAATATTTTGCCGGCTGCAGTAGCATTGTTATAATATTCTTTGCATCTCTTGATATGTTAATTTGTGTTTTGGTGAACTGAACTCTCGTTTTCCTTGATTTATTCTCGTTTTGTCAGCTTTTTTTCTCTCTATAAAGTCAGTCTTCATGTATAAGAATATTCTTTCCAGGAAGTCTATAGCCTGAAGACCAGAAAGAAGTCGTCATGTGGTTTGAGCCCACGACCAGCCATCGACTGGCAGTTTGACTGTTGCGCATCAAAAGCAAAAAAATTTAAGAGAACGAAAGCAGAGACATGAAAATCTATAGTTGAAGGGACACACCTTCATTCCACGACAAGGCCGCAATTTTTTTCTTTTGCTAGAAAAGTGCAAGCTGAGTGTGCACTTAGAAGGAATAATACAAATATCTTATTAATAAATGCAGTAGGTGAGGCTGTAGATTTGGAGTCATCCAAAGAGGATATATAACCAATGTCATGGAAGCAAGTTTTTTTATTATTCTTTTATTTCAAACAAAGTTTTGAAGGGAATTAACATGTGGTTTGTTATGTATGGCCGTGCCTAAGGGCATATCAGTTGAAGCAGATTCTTCTTTTTTATCATAATTCAAAATGGAAAGTGTTCAATTGAAACCTGAAAACGCCACTGAATTGGTCCTAGTTACTCTTTGAGACGGAGTGGAAGAAGGGAGGAGATTCTCGAAACGAGAAAAATGATCTAATTCCTCTTTAAGAATTGAATGAGGTGAAAATCTATGTACTGTTATGTGGAGTGACAGTAAGGGTGACTTATTTGTCAACTTTTTCACTATCACCCCCAAAAAACAAAACTCTGCCTTACGTAAGGTTGCCAAAGTACGATTAACCTCTGGATTTGAAATCGCATCTTATATACCTGGTATTGGCCATAATTTACAAGAAGATTCTATAGTATTAGTAAGAGGATGAAGGGTTAAGGATTTATCCGGTGTGAGATATCACATTGTTCAAGGAACCCTAGATGTTGTTGGAGTAAAGGATCGTCAACAAGGGCGTTCTAATGCATTCTTTTCAGAGAAGAAGAAACCTACATAAACCTTACGAAAATAATCGCATACGTGTTTTTTTCTTTTAGGGGGAGAGTTAAAAAAATTTAGCTAAGGAAAACTAGGTACAAAACTTGAAATTTTTCAAAAACACTAAAATATAAATGAGAAAAAATTGCTCAGAAATATTACCGTAAAGGTAAAAAGTATTTTGGAGTTTGTATGGGCCACACATAGCGCACACCTGTTTTCGCCCTTGTTTTTTTCTAATCCTTCGGCGTTTTCCACTCTACGGAGGACATCAGATCTTTGAATGCAAGTCGTTTGGTGGCAGGATAGGAGAGGGGGGTCAAATTGCTTAGGAAAAGAGAAAGATAGGAAAGATACTGGTGGGGTCGCACCGCCGAGGGCCGACAGGAGGCTGCTCCAACGCCGGCGTTGCGCCAGCCGCTCGAAGGTAGGCACGTAACAGATGCCAAGTCAAGGCTGCATTTCGGAAATTTCAATGACCATCCATTCCCTTCTTTAGAAAACACTCGCAAAGCAAACAAAGTCATGAGCAAAGCCCTACACGTTGCGAGTGCACCGGAATGATGTGCGGACTCCGTTGAATAGACTGCCAGGAGAGGGAATCTCTATCCCAGTTCCGACTGGCGAAAGCGGACTCCATAACCTTATACAATACCTAACTTGATATGAGATTCTTAAAGACTTTTATTCATATCAGCCTCTTGTTTGTTACTGGGGTCAAAAGCTTAGAACTTTCAAGTTTGACTGCTAGGTTTGGCTTGAGGTCCTTAGTTTGATAAACCTTGGAATTTAGCGGTAGCCTCCCCTGCCAAACCACAATATCATGATATGTCACTTTCGCCGGTCATGTACCGCTAAATCAAACACGGTGAAATATTTCCGGAATAACTTCACGCCGTCAACATTGCCGGAATCAGCCTGAATTGTCCTGAATCTGCCAAGTCGATTCAAATCGGTGGCAGACTGATTCAAATGCGTGGCTAACTCAAGAGTGATGCGTGTCTAAGTTTAAATAATGTTTAGCGAATCGGCAACTTCAACAAACCGGGAATCTTGCTGATTCGGTTCACAAACCGATTTTTGTAACACTGATGCGAATCACAGGACGGTATCCATGCCAACCAAAGAAGAAAAAAAAGTTTGATGGGAATTTCCTAAGGGGCTGTTTGTTGGAAAGCAATTCCATAGTGCCAATGCCAAAAATGGTAGGGCTCACTCGCTTTGCCCGACACTAACAAATGTGGCTTGCCAAGCACTTTGCTTTTTTGCTTTAAAGCAAAAGTATTGTAAGCATCATGCGTATCTACTGATTGCACATCTAATGTGAGAGAACAAAAGGGCAGTGGGACCGAAATGGCTCCCAAATTCCACTTATTACACTCCTTATATATTGGTAGTGTTAAGTTTGTTATTTGTAAGATTATATATTGGTATCGTTAATATTTGTTATGTAATTCATTATAAGATAGGTGATGGACCCAAGATTCATTAACAGGGCTTTTCCATATAGTTAAAGACTGTTACTATTTCATGAATATTTACCAAAGATTGATACATATTCATATGTTTCAGTAGTTTATGAATTTTGCTCTAATTTTGAAGCAGTTTGAGGAACAAAGTACCGGTACCTAGGAACATATAATGAGGGAGCCGATCTCGGTTCGAGTCATATATTGTTCGATTCGAGCTCAAGTTGAGCTTCACGAGGCAACTGAGTGCGAGCTTGAGCCCGACTCGTTCAAGTTTGTGTCATTTAGCTCATGTGTTTTTATTTTTCAAATGAAAATACAAAACCATAAAAAAAGTTTTGAAATCTATCAAAAATTAATGACATGCCCTGAGAAATAACAAACAAGAGAAGGAAGGCATGAGCAGACTCGAGTTTGAACGAGCCGAGTTCATCATGTAACTCGAACTCAACTCCTTTATAACTCAAGCTTGGGCTCGACTCATTTATAAAGAATTGAGCTTACACGGGTGAGTTCGAGTTCGAGCCAAGTTGGCATGACTCAGTGTACATCCCTACTGATACCATTGCTCAATGTCCACCATGGAGAGGTGCTTGTTAGCCAAGGATATGAGTTCCACTTAATCTACTAAATCCATGGAAGATCTTAGAAGATTTGAGGTCTCTTTGGCCGCTTGTTGAGGATTTAAAATCCTTATTTTCCATATCTAGTTCCGGACAAAAAGGGAGAGAGACGGGTCAGACTTGACATCCACAGATTTCAGATCCTGCATCGAACAAACAGCTTTCAGGCGGGGGACTGTCCTGGTTCACCAGCCGTTGACCCGACTCGGTCCAACCGGTTTCCCTGTTCTTATCCAGAAGGAAAGAAAGGAATTTGTTTTCAGGAGACTTTGAAAAAGGAAATGGTGCCCTCAATATCTAGAATTATATGGATTTCATAATATTAAGAATTTTCAATTCATTAAATATTTAAAATTAATGAATTTGAAATTGAGGCGCTTCCTTTGTGACTCGATCTGCCTTGGGGTCACATTTTGGAGTGGGAACTTTTTGTTTCTCTGGTTTTGAGAGAGCTAACTTTTTCAAATCTGAGAAAACCACAATTTGATAGGAAAATTTCCTCCCCTTTGAGCACGCTCAGTGACGCTTTACTTCCCTTTTCCCTTCCCCGTCAAGAACAATTTCTAGTCCAAAGCAGAAGACCAACGAGTGAAAGGACGGAATAAATGATTCGAAAATCAATTTCATTGCTAGAGCGAGACAAGGGCGACAGGAAGCAAAATTCCAGAAGAACAAAAAAGAAGGAGAAGTTTTAGCTCATGCTGGTTTGATCTCAGAAAGTGAATGGGATAACAGTTTCCCAAGGAAAAATTACAAGGAAAAACGAGAGAAACATCCAAATTCTGTGTTGGGCCTTCTGTTCTCCGATCAAAAGCCAGATCCACGAGAGAAAGCACAAGGTTACTAGATCTTCATTCTTCTCACGAAGGCCCTCTGTGAGTAATCCCAACCCCAATCACAGAGCAGATGCTCTTCTATGGTATTTACACACGCAAAACCCACAATTTCTCAACACCACGACTCCCTCAAGGCAAAACTGCAACTACAGACTCGAGAAGGAAAGTGAAAGGAAGAAAACAGGGCCGGCACGCCTCGGGAATCACCAGAACAGAGAGAATCCGGCCGGAAGCTCGGCGTTTCAGGAGTCGACACTATAATCTGAGGAACACGCGCTCGCGGAACAGGAGCTGGTCGGGGAGCTTGAGGGAGAGCCGCCGCCGACTGCCGCCGCGGCCATCGACGCCAGTTCGGCGACCGACTGGCCGAGGGACCTGAAGATCCTGGCCTTGACCTGCCCCCTCTTGGGCGGAGGATTCCTGGTCTGCTTCCTCGCCTTGACGGCGGCAATACCGCCGGCGTATCCTTCCATGAGTTTGTGAAAGAGAGAGCGCCGGCTGGTGAGGAGCGTCGGAAGCGAGTGAGACGGGAGAGACCGACGGCTGCTAAAGCGGGAGAGAGACTAGAGGGATAGATGGGAAACGTGGCGATTGCGAGATACTTATAAGGGGATATAAATACAACGTTGGGAACAATACAAATCAATAAAGACGGATGAATCCGTCAAACATAGTCAAAACTGTAACCACATTCTCGTCCTACCAAATGAATATATATATATATATATATATATATATATATATATATATATATATATGGAGAGAGAGAGAGAAAGAGAAAAAAAAAGAGAAAAAGAAAGAGCTGTTTATGAGAATTTATACCAAAATTTAAGGATAATAAAATCATTTAGACGTTTAAACAAGATTGTCCATATATAAAATAGATGAATGGTTGATAGAAAAACAAATAGAAAAATATGTTAATTAATATTATATGATAAAATATCTATCACATTTTTTACTTTAATTTTTTTAAACTTTCTATCATGGCCAATGAAAAGTTTATTTGAATACATGGTAGGGTGATTTTGAAAAGCTAGAGTTGTCGTTCATAAACTTTTTTTCTCTATTTATATATATATATATATATAAGAAATTATAAAGTCCAACATCCAAAAGTGAACAGCCATAAATTATATATATATATATATATATATATATATATATATATATATATATATATATATGAAAAAAATTCTAAAGTCCAACGTCATAGATAAGAAAGTGAACAGCCTTAAATTTGAATAAAAAATTCAAATCTTATGTATTTAGGATTTTTAAAGCTGAACTCACCCATCAGCTTTCACTGTTTTTCTTTTTTTGTTTAGATTAACCACATCCTACCCAAGTTTGATTTAAAGAAAAAGAGGGGTCTACGTATCTGATTAAGTAGGATATAGCTAACTTGAAATCAATAGTCTTCATTTTTCTGAATTTTCACAAATAAAACAAGAGCTTCTTTTTAACATTTCAGATTATATAACGCATTTGAATATCTTTCTCTCCAATAAAGATAACATCAAAGTGGCCCCAAAGTGATCCAATTTGGTAGCTGATTCAACCTTCTTTTAATTTTTTTCTTTTAAGGGACTCGTCATTTTAATCATTTACGTACGAAAAACCCTTTGGGCATAGAACCTTTAAGATCGTATCTTTGTGAGCAGGGGTTTAGGTTCAGTTTGACCCTACTCAAATTTGAGGTTGAATTATTTGGTCTGTTTCTAAACAAAATCCTGGGCACATCTTTCGACTCAAGAGTTGCACGACCATCGAATTTGAACACGAAACCTTGCGGCCCTATTTCCTTCTTTTGAAAAATTTATTTAAAAAAAAAATGGCGAAATGATCCGCCCATGGGCGTCTGGACTCTTTGTGCGCACTTAGGGTGTGGTAACTAAAGTTGCTTTATGCTCACGTATCGACGAAAGTCGTGACGACCAATTCCAAACGGGGTCGTTTTTTCCAAACTCCGTGAACGAAATGCGGCCACATAATCAGTCCCAATATAAAACTGAAACAAACACAGTAACTTATAAAATACGCATATAATCAGGGCAATTTTAAAGCTTAAAGTTGGCATTCCGTGTCGCCGTGTCGACGATGGTGCCGAGCGATCGGACCAAACTGGGCCCGGACCTTCGTCCCACAAGGGCCACGCTTGCTTTTATTTTGGCAGAAAAGTCCATGTCCGTGGTGAGCAGGCAGTTTAAAAGGAATGGTTATTGCCATACAATAATTGCGCAGCAGGTGGTGCTTCGTATCAAAGGTAATTAAGAAACAATATAAACTCAAACGACTACAAGAAACCTTGTTGGATCATCATTATTAAAGAAAAAAAAAAGTCTTTTTCCAAGATTGAGACGCATTATTATTATTTACTTAGCAAAAATTGTAATGAGACGCATTTTCTCTAATGCTATGTTCTTATGCTTCCAAGGTTATGGTTTGCTTTTTAAGATGTGGATGGACCTACCATATATTCTTTATTAACTTATGTGTCACATTGTGGCCCGAAAGAGGAACATATTAAAGCATGACGACGACCACAATATTCAAATCTTGGACTCTTTGAATGTAAGCCACCTTGCTGTCAGTTTCACTACCAATGGTGGAGCCACGTCAGTTGTCTACGCTAGCTTATCAATTTTCTTTCATTTTTACATTAAGATAGTTTAATATTTACTTTATTTATTATACATGTAAGTGGTCATTCATGTATGAAAATCTGCAAATCAGTGCTCTAAAAAGTTTTTAATTAGGAGCCTGC
The DNA here is from genome assembly GCA_011799765.1 of Nymphaea thermarum. Taxonomy (NCBI): domain Eukaryota; kingdom Viridiplantae; phylum Streptophyta; class Magnoliopsida; order Nymphaeales; family Nymphaeaceae; genus Nymphaea; species Nymphaea thermarum. The sequence goes on from JAANDH010000748.1 coordinate 72,875, forward strand.
TTCTTCAATGAAGAGCATTAAGTAAGACCAAGTCCATGGCAAGTTCAAAGTTTTGGGGTTTTTTCTTCCTTATTTACTGTACATTTTAGTTGTGCATTTTAAACTTAGCTGCGATTTCTTAATGAGTCCGAAAATGTGAAGTTATGTGATGACTTAAGAAGTACTTTAGTTGGAGGGACATTTTGTCTGTGTCATAAATATTTTTGTGTCAAAAATGAGTTTAGTGAATAAAGCTGCCTCAATCTTAGTCATATCGCAAAAGCATGCTATAACTAGGCTCAGACTCTGGTTCGGCGGATTCTAACCCACCTTGTTCGGCGGATTCTAACCCACCTTCTATCAGTTTCAATTTCAACTCTAAAAAAACTAAAAACAAGACAATTATCTCATTAATAACCTAATTTTATTTAATGACCTCCCTTTATAAGCTCTTGAAGACCCCTCACAAATGCCGACTTTTCTACCGACTTTTCTACCTCACCATCTTAATTCTTGGTTTCGGACCAAGAAAAAAAAACTTTGTTCCCATTGACTTACTGGACTCTAAATTTCTTGCGTTCCCGCACTTGACAGCCACGGATTTTACCTACCAACCACTCTTGTCCAAGGATCGCCGAATTCTGGCTGACCTAACACAGTCTAACCGTTGAGTCTTCGGAGTTGAAGTTATCAAGAAGAAGGAACCATTTCTCCACGACTCAGAATCAAAAGGGGAAAGCCAAAAAGGAACTCTGAAAATCCATGTGCAAGCGAAAGCCTTTCTTGAGATTTTCTTTGAACTCAAGCTTTCGGTTGACGTGCCGCCTGCCAGGACCCAAGTTTCCCGACAACAGTCCCGGAGACTTGATCCGCTCAGGGGTCAAATTTCAAGGTGAGAAAAAGCAGTAGGAAAAGTAAATCCAAAACGGCTCTGGTTTTCCTGGTTCAAAGGTAAGGGGAAAATTCAAAGACGATCCCTAGAAATGGATGTTTTGTATGAAAAGCTTCCTCCAATCCCTAGAAATGGATGTTTTGTATGAAAAGCTTCCTCCATCTCATACGCACAGACATACCTCAAGATTTGTTTTCTTTCCCAACTTAGCCAGACGAAGGAAAGGCAAGAAGACGGGCAGAACTCCTCCGAGTTGAGGGTCCGCCGCACGCGATTTCCCTTCTTCTTTCTCCTCCTAAGCTCAAAGAAAGCAAGAGACGATTTTGCGTCCAAACCAAGAAAGCAAAAAATGGAAGACAAGATACGCAAATTATCTTCCATTGTGCAGGCGGAATAAGGGCGACAGAGAGCAACACATATCGCAGGGAAAAGAAGAAGGAAGGCGAATTTTATCTCATGCTGATTTCATACCAGAAAGTGTATCGATTCCAGTTTCTCATGCTTTAGCAGAGAAAAATTGCAAGGGAAACAAGAGAAACACCGAAATTCGGCGATGCATATCCCTACCGGCCTCCTTTTCTCCAGTCGTCCTCCACCACAACTTGGTCCCTCTTTCTGTCACCACGAGCAGAAGTCGGAACCATGAGAGAAACCACAGGGTCACGAGATATTCATTTCCTCACCCCCTCTGCGAGGAATCGCTTGTCATAGAGCTCTTCCACACCGTATTTACAATCTAAGATCTGCAAGTATTGATGGATCACAAACAAAAACCTTAATTTCTGTACACCTCTCTCCGGCCAAAGCCGTAATTACAGGCCTGAGTAGAAAAAAAAAAAAAAAAAAGTTGTGCTAAGCAGCGAGTTGATCGCGCCCCGGAAAGAAACTCGCCGCCGGAAAATCACCAGAACAGAGAGAACCCCGCCAGAAGCTCGCCATCTCATAAGTCAACACTATAATCGGACGCATAGGCGCTCGCGGGACACGAACTCGTCGGGGAGTTCAAGGGAGAGCCGCCGCCGATGGCGCCCGCGGCCTTGGTCGCCAGAACGGCGACCGACTGGCTGAGCGATCGGAAAATCCTGGCCTTGACCTGCCCTCTCTTGGGCGGAGGGTTCCGGATCTGCTTCCTCTCCTGGGCGGCGGCAATTTTGCTGGCGTATCCTTCCATTTCTTTGTGAAAAGGAGAGCGTCGGCCGGCCAGAGAACGTCGGAGAAGAGCGGGAGAAGTAAGATAAGGCTAGAGCGAAAGAAGTCTTCAAAGGGCGTCGCCGGGAGATGGGACAAGAAGTCAGGCCTCAGAGCGGAATTTATAGAGAGAAGGACGCGTCGGCGGAAGCAGTAGTGCCGCCGTTAAGCAAACGGAATATGCGAGATGGACGGCTGTGGAGGCCGCCTGAAACTATCATAACCAGTGACTTGCGAACGTTGGAAACGTGGGGCATTAGTCACAGTGGCATAACTGTAATTTACGCGAACCTTGCTCTCCACGACAGCAGTTCTTAGTCCTTCAAGTTCCGCCCGCCTTTTCACTTGACCCTTTCAAACAGTTCGGGTCCATCTCCAATATTCACGACGACCCGATCCAATTCCATACCCTCTCTCTGGACAGCAGCCTTGGCGGACACGCTACCTGGGGGATCTCAATGGAACAACGCCTTCGGACATTCTTCATATAACTGCTGTCTACCTTACCGTTATTCTATCGACAGAAACTTATTTTCGATTAACTGTGAATAAGTTGGGGGAGGCTATAGCAATATTGGAAAGTTAAGGGTGCTCCTTTATTATCGTCTAATTTTAGGTGTATTTTTAAAAATTTGCCTAAAACGAAAACCGGTGACTTGACTCCGTCGTGCATCTCTTGGATCCATAGCAGGAGACAGCTGGCCTGAATCTGTACTCAGTCATCCTTCTAGAAGTACCTTATTTTAGAGCATAAAATGAAATGTTAAAAATAAAACTATTATCTTCTACAAAACGAATGTGACATAAGAGAAGATCGAGGTGTTGGTATATGTGGGTTTAGATAGATACAGGGGCGGAGCCATGATTTTTTTGAGGGTCAGGTCAAGACGATTCGTAGGTCGGACCAATGTCGAGCCAAGAGGAGCGACAAGGAGTGACGGGTCGAGCCAAACTAAAAAAAAATTGATTTTTTTAATACAAACTTTTTTTTTTCTCCGCTCACCCGAGCCATGACTCGGGCGGCCCCCCCTCCCTCCGCCCCTGGGTAGATAATTGACGAATAGGTACATATAAATTGCTTATTTACATATTAATAATTCGTTTTGATTGATTTATTTATACATTGATTGCACCTTAAAAACTATAAAGTTTTCCCTAATCAACCAGAAATGTCCGACTCTACCGTTGTCTGAAGGCAAACCTCCAATGCCCTAATTCCCATGCACATTGTGATTCATAAAGAAAATGCCTGAAAATTTAGCCCCGACCATGCATGCATGATCATGTTTGAGAAGAAAAAAGCTGGCATGGTAGAGAGCTGGAGCTTTCATTTATTCTTTTCTCTACTTAGAATACATGACATACCTTTTGTATCTCTGGGTATCATTCCACTACACTTCAACTTGCATATCATTACAAAATGTCGACACCTTTAACATTTGAAACAACGACCGACCGCTTATCAGCGCTCTCCCCTGCTATCGAACAAACCCCATCAAAAACACAAGCTGCTAGTCGAAGGAGAATTGTTGAATTTATTGCGGGTGCAGGTGTCGACTTGCCCATGTGCATGCATAAGAGAGAGAGAGAATGTGTGTGTGTGTCCCTGTCTACTAAAGTTACAAAGTTATTGTGGTTGAATTTGATCATTCAATCAATGCGATCTACACAATTGATTTGATACGATCTCGACTGGCCTTTCCATTTTCTTTCCAAAGTAAACACAGCTTATCGAATCACCATGTTGACATTTCATGGCTTTCTTCACACGTCTCGTCCTACTGGTTCAAGAATTGATCCATATCTAATATAGTTGACCATAACGAATCAATTAAATTAAATTAAAAAAGTTTACCGTATTCCCCTCATTTTCCTTGTAAGGGCATTTTAGTCATTTCGTAACCAATCATTGAATTTAATACTTAGGGCCCAACATGTTTCCACCTTGTGAAACAATAAAGCTGATTACTTACGCCATGCTGATGCATAAAATTTCATTTCATGTGTCAATATGGCTAATGACGAAAATGTCTTCCATTTAAATAAAGAAAAAAAAAACTTTTTGTAAAGATAAAAGAGAAAATAAAAAAAAAAGTAAAAATACTTAAAAAGGATTTTTTTTTTCTATATTTCAAAAATCCCCCTCTGTTTGCACGTAATTCTATCGTGTGAAACAAACGAGGTCTTAGACTTTATGAATTTCCCATCTAGATATGCACACTTTCGGCTACCAACTATCAAGTGAATGCCAAATTCAAGGCCCCACATGACATTGTAGTAGTTAAACTAGCACACAATACAAATCAACATCATTATTTCAAAATTTCTTTATTAATAGACCAAGATATAGATAAGCTCATGTGCTACATGAGCCAAGGACCCCATGACTGTGATGGTGCATAAGGGTGGGCGGGCCCGGCCCGCTCCACCTCCCCCTCTCCCTTTGGGCCCAACGGCCTGGCCCGGCCCGATGCCCACCCCTAAATTGGTGCAGCCTAGCCCTTTCAGCCATCTCCTTCGCTCAGTTCCAACTTGTAGACCGAATTCAAACTCAGTTGGAACACTCAATTGACAGAATGGTGCAAGCTTCATGAACCCGTCCATGATCTCATCCCATGCTCAAGCTGCATCAACATGTTTGGATTGTTTGGCCATAATTAGTTTCACATGCTTTGCACCGCGATTATAAGTGGATTCAATAGCGACGCGAACTAAGTAATCGTCGTGATTTAGACAGGAAAATGTGCTTGATCAATCAATGATTCTCCATCTGCATGTTGAGTGTCCATTTGAATGAAAAGGAGATGAACAACCTAAATGCTTGCAGCACCACTGGATCCTGCTAACGTTTTGTGGCCAACTTTCTCCTTGTAGATGAATGATGCCCAGAAGTTGGGAAACTTAATTGGATCCATTTTGGATCTCGCGTCACTTTCTTTCAATATCAGACTTAATCCACAAGATAGAGATTCACTCTCAAGTTCAGATCCAATTAAGGACGTGCATCAATAGCGATACATCGCAGGCGGAGCCACAAATTTTTGGGGGAACCAAATTAAAGTTTCTAAATTTTGACACAGACCCAAATATCATTTTTCAAATTTTTTTTATATAAAATAAGTGAAATTTTCTAAAATTTACTTGTATTTTTATTTTTTTTGAGGTGGGGCCAGGGCCCATGCCGGCCTCACCTTGGCTCCGCCTTTGCTCATAATTGAGTTCGTAGATGTGATTTAAATTAACTGGGTTATGTATACATCTGATCCATTTGTGCCATATAATTTAATTTACATGGAAATAAGAAAAATGTAATTAACAATATTATTACCTAAGCTTTTTTTTATAATTGACAAAAAGCTACGTCACTCATGAGTTTCTCTACCCCAACATTATTCACCAAAGTAAAGCTCTAACAGACTAAATTTAAGATGCATACTGACTTCTTCAGTAAATTTCAAAAGTGTATATGAGTTTTTTACAAAACCTTAAATTTAAGTGTAGGATCATTCCCTAACACAGATAGAACAGGTTTCTTCAGTCTTCATTGACAATTTTGAATTATTTATAGTTTCTATGAAACCCTAACTGAAGATGAATATTGGCTAGAACATTGTGCATAATTTCATTATCGTCATCACATCAAAACAAAAAAGAAAAAAGAACAATGATTCTCTTTTGGCATTATATTTGCCAAATTAAAATTTGAACGTGAGAACAAAATCTTAAGGCAAGCAAAGCAAGCCTTTTGTTCTCATGTGAGAGATGCAGGACCCTCCAATCTTGTCCCGTTCCTTGGTGAACAAACACATTGATTTGAAATTTTGGCTGCCAAGAGAATGGGAAATGCCTCAAACGTGAACGAACACAATGGTAAAACAAGCAAACTATCTTCCCTGCCTTAGAAAGGAACACATTTGGATCCTTCTTTTAAGTTGCTGATCTCATTACTGAGTTGTAGACTCCCGTGTGCATGACTTGCCAAAGATGAGATCATCTTTCCATGTCTTGTCAAGATGAGATCATCCTTCCATGTCCTGCCAAAGATGAGATCATCAAGTCTCTCAACTTGAAGAAAGAACGTTAGCAGCCAAGTGCAACTGGAACTCAAAAGGCGCATGATTCGTTATTTTATGTTCAAATTCAATTGTCTTTTAGATTTTGTTGGAAGCTCAAACTCATCTTGGATCTGTAAGGTTCAGTTACACTTACAGGACAATATGTTAAAGTTACATCTAAAATTCGAGGTCACTTAAGATCTTTTGATCTATAGTGTCTTGATTTCTGAAAAAGCAACTTAAGTTTTTATGTTTGAAATATGCGTGAACCACAACACAAATTTGTGAAACTAACTTCTTTAATTCAAGGTTCCCAAGTGAGAATTCCTCCTCCTCCTCTCTCTCTCTCTCTCTCTCTCTCTCTCTCTCTCTAAATGTCCTATTCTTGGGAGATAATGGGGATATTGAATCCATGGTTCTCAAATCTGTTGTTTGCTAGAGTAGATGAATTAAGTTAAGGACGACTCCATGTTAGATTAGACAATGAATCTCTGATTTAGAGTAATCAAACGGCTCATTAGGGTTTCTCTTTTTTTTTTTTTTCTTCTACTTAGTCATCCACAAGGTTGATGTTTGTTGGCCTTCAACAATGAGTTCTCTTCTAAATTTCTATATTTAATTTTCAAGGTATATTTAACTTCAACTGAAAATTAGGAAGTTTTAGAGAGACCATGGATTAGATGTTCATGTTCCTGGTCCTGCTTCTTTAGAATTTGGATCACATGTTTGATGGGTATAACGTGACTATGATGGTTTAGATTATCAAATCTGATCAACCGGATCGGCGACACAGATCCAACTCCTTTCAATCCTCACTAGCAAGGACCCTCATTATGATAGTGCAACGACCTGCTGTATCGGGTGGGTGAGTCAAATCGGCAACATGCATGGACGAGTCTTTTCTTGCATTTGTTAAAACATATAAATTCAAAAGTTAATATGAAAATACATTTCAATTATGGTTAATAATAATAGATAATCGGCAAGGAAGTGGAAGGAAACATGGGAAGCTAATGGTGTGGAAAAAACTGACTTGACATTTTCATTTCTAGTGAAGAAACTGGGATCACCGAAAGCAGACCTTCTACCCCATAGGGATAAGGGGTTGGGTGAGAGTTTCGGCTTTCTTATGGGCTGTAGAAAAACCCCACTCACCTCTCCAAAAGCAAAAGCTAAGATACATGAACATGATTGGTCTGACCAGAACTAAATCTCAATGCCTCAAGCTTCATGAACTGTAGTCAGGCTTAATCTGTTCCTCTTCCTCTTCATGATGTTTTGATGGTCCCCCAAATTAAGAAAAACTTAATTTCTGTTGTCGAATTACTACTTCTATGTTATATATCTTTGAATTCACCTCTTACCTTTTTGCTAGCAAAGACAGGGAGACTAAGAGTGTCATTACATTTGATTTGAATTGGATATCTGGTTGCACCACTTCAAAAAAATCAGATCTGGAAAAAAAAAAATAGTACTTGTTAAGAAATTGGATCGGATTTTAATTTAAGAAATGACATCCGATTGGATTCGCAGATTCAAATATACATAAATATTTGATCAGATTCCGATACGGATTCAGATCGAATTTACTTTTAAATAAATATCATATTATTAATGCTCTTACATTTTGAAAATAGGCTAAATTGGGTTAAAATAACGATTCAGAATCGGATATGAATGTAAAAAATAGATTTAGATTTGATTCAGATTGTGAGATTGGATTTCAGATTTGGATACAACTTTCTTTATTCATATTTGAGTCCAAATTCAAATCTAAATATATAAGCAGATACGGCTAAAGTCCATGGTAGTGTACATAAACAAGATTAATTAAAGACTGGATGTAATTTTTTTTTGTGCATTAGCCTCTTCAATGGTATTCGATAATTGAATAATTACGTAACTATATTATGGAGCATTCTATGCAACGTGTGGTAGATTTTCCTTAATGGCTAAAAATTAAAAATTCATTATTAAAAAGATCACGAGTTGCTGTTAAAAACATTATGAATTGTTGCGGCTTTAACAACTATCACTAATACTCATGCGATACCTGTTTTTAAAATGATAGATTTTTAGACATCGAGCGAATGACAGCACAAAAATTCCCGTTATATTAAATCTAATTAGCTTTAGTTTCAATTAACAACGGAAATTATTTCCCGAACAATTGTTACTTTAGTGTTAGAAAGTTACATATGTACGAGAAAGCGAATTGTATTCACAAAGTTATGTATATTTTTCATGGCTTTTCCTAAATGGAAAACTGTTAATCTTCCTACTAGTAATCTCATGGATCTTAAGTCAAATTGTGAACAAAGAAAAAGCAAAAAGATTCAAATCAATACACACTTTTAACCATTTCCCAAGCTATTGGAGTGAGTCAACATCTTGTGTTCCACACTTGATCTTAGCCAACTGTTAGTCACACTTAACTGTTGATAATCAGTGCTCCAACATTCTAACTTCTAAGTTGCATTAATGGTCTTATAGTGCCTTTGCCTTTTCGGTATTCATCTCCAAATTTCTACTGTTGGATGACTAAGACATAAAACTATGAAGTATGAACTCTTAAAAACAATACATAAAACGCCTCGAAGGGACTTATTTCAGAGCCCCGAGACACAAGAAGCAGTTCATCAATCGCAGGGAGAGAAGAAGAAGAAGAAGAAGGCACGAATGTTTATCTCCTGCTTATTTCATATCAGAAAGTGGATGGATTCCAGTTTCTCATGCTTTGGCAGAGAAAATTACAAGGGAAACACCAGAATTCGGCGATGCACATCCCTACCACTTGGTCCCTCTTTCTTCCACCACGAGCAGAAGTTGGAACCATGAGAGAAACCACAGTATCACGAGATACTTCAATTTTTGGCAACTTCCCAACTCCAACTACAGAGAGGTTAATGGCCATTGAGCTTTTATATACACCGATTTACAATTCAAAAGCGGCTAGTATTAGTGGATCACAAGCGAAATCCTCCATTTCTGTACACAACTCTTGTCCGATTACAGACTTGAGAACAAAAAGGGGAAGAAAAAAGATATTTGCTGAGCAGCGAGTTGATCGAGCTCTAGAAGAAGTCTCGCCGCCGGAAAACTACCAGAACGAAGACAATCCGGCCGGAAGCTCGCTGTCTCATGAGTCGACATCGGAGGAGTATGCGCTGGCCGGACAGGAGCTGGTGGGGGAGTTCAAGGGGGAGCTGCCTCCGACGGCCGCGGCGGCCTTCGACGCCAGACCGACAACCGACTGGCCGATCAACCGGAAAATCCTGGCCTTGACTTGCCCCCTCTTGGCCGGAGGGTTAAGGCTCTGCTTCGTCCTCTGGGACTGGGCAGCATCAATTCGGCCGGCGTATCCTTCCATTTCTCTGAAAGAGAGACCGTTGGGCGGCTAGGGGACGTCGAACAAGAGTCAAGAGCGGGAGAAGAGGAGGCGTAGCAGAGCGACAGAAGTCTTAAGGAATTGAGAAGCGACGACTCAGGAGAGGCATTTATAGAGACAGAAGGAGCCGCCGGCGGACGCAACTGTGCCGCCATCAAGAAACGGAACACGCAAGCTGGACGACTGCGGCGGCTTCCCGAGATTATTCACAGTCAGTGACTTGGGAACGACGGAAAACGTGGGCACCACTCCACTTTCATTATGGGCAGTTTGTTTTTCAATTGTATGGGGCCTCAATTTTTTTCCCTCCCTTTCTTTACAAGGGCATTTTGGTCATTTGGCTTCCACAGAGTATTTGGGTAAAAAGTTTCGAAAGGCAAAAAAAAAATGAGTTTCCTTTCCACCTGATGCAACAAATGAGACCAAATGTGTATTGACGGCCTTACATATTTGAACGTAAGATCTTTATTCTAAAAATTCTTTAATTAATAGACCAAGACATGGATAAGCTCGTGTGATGGCGGAGCCTTACAGTTCAGCCATCTCCTTCAATCAATTCCAACTTGTAGTCCTCAACATTCAAACTTAATTGGAATTTGGAACAGCCAGTTGATAGAATGGTGCAAGATTCATGAATCCAGGACCAACATACTTAGTTTGTGTTGCCATAATTATTTTAACATGCATAGCCGCAATTATAATTGGTAGTAGATTCGATTAATCACTTAAACGCATGAACATAAGCTTAATCAATTGTGCATGTGAAAGTGTCCATTTGAAGGAAAGAGACATCAATTGAAGTATCCTGGTTTAGTTGTGTGATCAGGTGGAATATGGAAGGTCATCAATACACATTGCTGCTGCCAGCTTTCTCCAAGTATAGTTGAGTGATGCTCTGAAATAGGGAACTACGGGTGGAAGATCATAAGTGGAAGCTCCTTGTCCTTAGTGAGACATGCAGGGCCCTCCAATCTTGTCTCGTTCATTAGTGAAGAAACAGATTGATTTTGAAATTGTAATGAGTAACGCCTCAAATGTGAACATATACAGAAAAGTCAGCAAGAAAATATGCAAACCATCTTGTTCATGGTTTAGAAACCAACGCAATTGAATCCTTCTTTGAAGTTGCTGATCTCATTGCTGATGTCTTGCCGAACATGAGGTCATCGATTGATGTCTTGTCAAAGATGAGATCTTCAAGTCTCTCAAGTTCAAGAGAGAAAGGTTGGCAGCCATGGTGATCCTGGTCACGAGCCAAACACTCTCGCTTTGCTTTGGCTTCTGCATGATTCATTTGTTGGAAGTTCAAAATCAATTGACTTTTGGATTTTAGTTTGGTCAAATTCATTTTCGATCCATTTCAATGGTCTGATAGTGCCTTTGCCTTTTCCGCATTCATCTCCAAGTAAAGGCCTGTATAGGCCAGTTGCTTGGCTCAAACTAAAAACTACGGCTGTTGCTGCTGCATGAAAAGCCATCCTTGAGCAATTTTTATCTTTTAGCCATTTATTAGTAACATAAGGGTTGCTGACCATTTTTCCGAAATCAAGTTCCTGAATTGATAGTTAACAGCACCTCAGATTGACAGGAATCGGCAGTTCACTCTTCTGCATCCCTGCCTGTAATTGCTTGCCTACAAAAATATGTACTCTAAACTTCCCAGTCTGCTCAGACATTTCCATGGCGCCCAGTTTTCAGCGCATCAGTCGACAACTCCCCACCATCTGACAAAAGCAAAGGAACAAGCAGCCATCTTCGTCCTGACCATCTCTACGCCAATTGGCTGTGTGGATGCTCCAATGGTTACATCTTTCCCACACCCATTCTCCCCAAACTTTGCTATAGCGTGCATCAAAGGTGGAGTTGCTGTCCCACGCCCTAGACAAGAAAACTCCTTGCAAGCCTCCCAGACCTGATCGGAAGCTCCAGCAGATCTCTTCCTGACCTCCAACTTGACGTCATTTCTAAATTTCATGATATACGAAATCGCTAGGTGAAAGCACCAATTGCAGCACGCTTTGAGGGCCTTGTTACTTTTCTTTCTCCACGGAGACGCAAGAAGCAGTGAAGCACTTCAGCAACCGAGGAGAGAAGAAGAAGAAGAAGAAGAAGAAGAAGAAGAAAGACGACACCAATTTTTATTTCAAGCTGATTTCATATCAGAAAGTGGATGGATTCCAGTTCCTCATGCTTTAGCAGAGAAAATTACAAGCGAAACAAGAAAAGCACCGGAATTCGGCGATGTCATCCCTACCGGGCCTCCTTTTCTTCAGTCATCCTCCACTACCACATGGTCCCTCTTTCATTCACCGCGAGCACAAGTGGGAACCACGAGAGAAGCTACAGGCACAGGGTCACGAGATCTTTCATTTTTCTCACCCTTCTGTGAGGAACTGCTACTTCCCGACCCCATAATAGTCATAGAGCTCCTCTATACACCATATTTACAATCTAAAAGCTGCTAGATTAATGGATCACAAGCAAAATCCTCCATTTCTGTACACAACTCTGTCCGACCAAACCCGTAATTACAGACTTGAGAACAAAAAGGGGAAAAAAAGAAGACGAAGATTTGCGCTAAGCAGCGAGTTGAACGAGCTGTGGAAAAAGGCTCGCAGGGAGCGAAGCCACCAGAACCGAGAGAATCCGGCCGACTCATGAATCAACACTAAAATCAGAGGAGTACGGGCTCGCGGGATAGGAGCTGGTCGGGGAGTTCAAGGGAGAGCCGCCGCCGCCGACGGCCGCGGCGGTCTTCGACGCCAGACCGGCAACCGACTGGCTGATCGACCGGAAAATCCTGGCCTTGACCTGGCCTCGCTTGGGCGGGGGGTTCCCCATCTGCTTCCTCCGCTGGGAGGCCGCAACTTGGCTACTGTATCCTTCCATTGCCTCGTGAACGAGAGGAGCGTCGGCTGGCTAGAGGACGCCGGAGAAGATCGAGAAGGCGTAGAGCAAGTAAAGTCTAAGGGCGACGGCGGGAGACGGGATGAGCAGCGAGAACTCAGGAGATGCATTTATAGCCCGGAGGAGCCGTCGGCCATCGGAGTAGTGCCGCCGTTAAGAAACAGAATATGCTAGATTCCCATGAGCACTGACCTGAAAACGTCAGTGGCATAACCGCGATTAACCATGGAAACAGGGGCATATGTATTGGTGAAAGCTTGCGCACGAAGTATGCAGTCCTTCGTCCGTCCGTCGGGTCGCTTGACCCTTTTAACGGTTTGGATTCATCCCGATGTCCACGACAACCCGATCCGATTCCACGCTCCCGTTCTCGAGGGCAGCCTTGCGAGGCACGCCATCTTAGGAAGCGTTTAAATAATTGGAACCAAATACTCGGGATTAAAAATCCGGGATATTTAGTACCACGTATTGTATTTCGTCGAATTTTTATCCTACTTCTTATTTGTTTGATTTCATGATTTTTTTTTTTTTTTTTATCTAAAGTTTCATCTCTAGGATAAAATTCAGTGTATTCAAACGAAACTTGAAGAACTCAATTATTGAAAATGATTTAAAAACACCCCGAGACATTCCCATATAACTGCTGCCAGCCAAGTGTCATCCTGCCCACTCTTTAAATGTATGCAAATTATATTCTAAGTTTGTTTCCATGCAAAAGGTAACTACCCACTTTTTAAAATAGAAAAAAAAAAAACAAAAAAGGGCCCAATTATATACTTATAAATATTTTTTTGAAGTATTTTTTATTTATTTATGGAGCAAAATGATAATATATGTACATTGCAGTACAGGCCGTCGGATATCGTCTACACCAACGGTTGTGATATCGTGAACAAAAGAGCAAAAAGACGGCCGGATCATTTGCACGTGAAGCTTCAAAAGCATTCCAAATTAATTAAATGTAAGGAAATGCACGTTTTGGTTCTATTAAAGCATAATCAATAATCATTGGAACGTGAAAATTTAAGACGCGGCCGCTGTATTCCACATGCGTATTCTTTGAATAGAATATAAAACTTTATAACGTGATCAATATAAAACTTATATATATATATATATATATATATATATATATATATATATATATATATATATATATATATATATATATATATAAAAGATCTACTTTACCAACTTAGCTATCTTCATGGATTAAATATATATATATATATATAACATCTACTTTACCAACTTAGCTATCTTCATGGATTGCCTTGTGATTTTGGTGTCTTAAGAAAACATAATTGGGGGCCCAATTGAAGGATACTTTCCGCACATGCTAGCATGTGCACGCGTTGCTAGAGAGAGAGCCGTTGTCTGTTAAAGTTATAAAGCTACAGCTTGTGGTTGAGAGAGAGATCCAGAGTCATTCTCTATTGAAGTTACAAAGTTATTGTGATTGAATTTGATCATTTAATTAATGTGATCAACAACAGCTGGTACATATGTAAATAGCTGACCCTTAACAATTAATTTAACAAAGGTTTTACTGCCAAATAAAGTTTATGAAGGATTTCAACTCAATAAAACATCATGCACGTCATCTTCCTTCGTAAGCCCAAAGAAGGCGTAGCAAGGATCGCCATTGAAATCTCCATAGAGCCCATTTGAATGCATAGAACTTTATTGTAAAGCATTGTCACAAAAAACGCCGTTTTTTTATTTAACGTAAAAAACACTTCTGCCGTATAATACCTATATTATTTTCGTTTTTAAAAAAAAACATCAAAAGACAAAAAATGCGTATAATACCCGTATTATACATTTTTTTTTTCTCTTTTTTACCTTTTTTTATTAATTATTATTTTTTATAATTTTTAAGATGTATTAAATGTTTAATTTTTTAAAAAAATTTGCCCAACTTTTCCCGTTTTATTCTCGAGATATAAAACTTTGTCGTATTATACCCATTTTTTTTCTTGCTGTTTAATACCCGTATACGTTTTTTGTGACAGTGGTGTAAAGCTAAAACTTGAGTTCCAATTTAAGAAAAAGTTTCAACTCCAGACAAATATAGAACTTTATTGCCAGGGGTTTTTATGAAACGTCTAGAACAAAAGCTCTATGAAATCAAGCAAATGAGGTAAATAGAAAGTGAAACAAGAATTCTACCAAAAATGTATGTTTTAGTTTTTTGGTATCTTATTTTTTTTTTTTTTCAATTATAAGGCTATTTTGGTCATTTGACACCCAAACAGGAACATTTACATGCCTGCTTTTGCCCACTAATTACCAATTTAGCTCCAAAATGAAGGCCCCAAGCTGGGCCTAAACTTCTTTATCAATGAACCAAGATAGGAATAAGTTCATGCGCTACATGAGCTAGCCAAGGATCCCTTGATTATGATAGTGCAACCATTCAGCCATCTCCTTCACCCAGTTCCAACTTGCAGACCAAATTCAAACTCAGTTGGAACACTCGATTGACAGAATGGTGCAAGCTTCATGAACCCATCCATGATCTCATCCCATGCTCAAGCTGCATCAACATGCTTAGATTGTTTGGCCATAATTAGTTTCACATGCTTTGCACCGCGATTATAAGTGGATTCAACAGCGACGCGAACGAAATTAACAGTCATTGCATTTTAAGCGCGAAAATGTGCTTAATTTAATCCAGGATTGTGATGGTGCAGCCTAACAGTGATAGAATGATGAAAGCTTTATGAATCCACTATCTATTGGGCATCAACATGTTTATTTTGTGTTGCCATAATTAATGTCACATGCATTGCCGCCATTTATGGTTGATAGATTCAATTAATAGCGGCGCAAAGTAAATGAACTTTGTCATTTAAACACAGTGGCATGAGCTTAGTCAATTATGACAATGTTATCTC
>JAANDH010000748.1:88283-144491 GCA_011799765.1 Nymphaea thermarum
CCCCCGTGCATGACTGTGTACTGGTTTGTGTGATCGGTGGAAAAATGCGGGCATTATCAATCAGTGGCGGAGTCCGGATTTTTTTGGCTGAGGAGCACTTGAGTTGGTGATATAAGTTTGGTATGGGCACTACATATAATGTTTGAATCACGACAATGTAATATTGAGACATTGTAAATTGTAATGAGATTTTTTTTATAGTGCCCACGCCAGCCAACAAGTGGCTCCGCTACTGCTTTTTTTCCAAGTGTAGATGAGTGATCCTCAAAAGTTGGGGAACTTATAGGATCAAATTAGGATTTGATGTCACTTTTTTCAGTTTTGAACTTAAATAAGATATTGAGGTCTGTTTTTTTTTTTTTTTAACGTGTAGTCCGATAAGGACATGGGCTGCCTTGGATCTCAAGTTTAAGGCTGATCGGAAATCCCTTTTATGTGGTGCCCATTAAATAAGAAAAGATTGGATTTCAGATCTATGCAAACACTATGAGAGTGTTTGGATGACACCCAGCAAAAAATTGGTTTTTACAAAACCAATTTTTTTGAAAAAACAGTTTTGTAAAATTGGTTTTGGATGTTTGGACAAGTAAAAAACTTGATTTAGAGACAAAAATCAGTTTTACCTAAAAAAAAACTAGGGGAAGCAGGTTTTTTGAGCCCATTATAAAAGTCAGAGTTTGCGGAAACTGGGTTTTGACTAAACCAAGTTTAAATGTCATCCAAACATTCTTGAAATGGTGTTTTGGGATAGTCAAAACCAGGTTTTATCTCCCAAAGGCTTCGTCATCCAAACACTTACCAAATGTGTCCACGACCATTAAAAATGTGCCTGAGCGGTCACCAAATGCTGACAAGCCATTGATAAAAGTCTTGTTAGTACTTGGCCATGTAAAAAATGAGGATTTGAGATCCTTAATACATAGTTAGAACCTTAGGTATGAGGTCTAACGGAAACAAAACATTATATGCAGTGCACAAAATTTTATGCACCAGTATGGTTAATGACAAAAGTAGTAGAAAAAGACAAGTTTTTGGTAACATAAAAATGAAAAAAAAAAAGTGAAATGACTACAGAGGACAAGTTGTTTTTTTTGTAAATTACAAAAACATCCCCTCTTTTTTTTACTACTTAAGTAAGCGGTGCACCCATAACAGCGCACACAACCTTTACTATGATGGGAATGAGTTTTGACTTTAAGGAACGTTTGGCAAGAATAACACATTGTTCCTGTCCTACCAATCTGCCCCATAAAAACGAGGAACATTTATGACAGCCTATGACATACTGTTCCATGATTTACTTTTGTTTAGGTAAATTCATTGGACAGTAACAATATGTTATTATTATTGATCAACGGCCTCTAAATCTTCAGATTTGAGCATGACCTCAAATCCGAGATCGAATGTTAACAAACACCCCACAGCTGGATCCATTTATGCCAACTAGTTTGAATTGCATGGAAATGAGAAAAATGTGACTGAACGATGTTATCACCTAAGTTTTTTTTTTATAATTAAGCAAAATGGTTCATGAATTTCTCTACGTCGTCAGGTTACATCCAAACATAAGGTTAGACCAATGTTAATTATATTTGTATTAATTTTCTAATAGGGAACTAAATTAGTTTGCATTTCTCACATAATATATAGGAATTATGACTATGGCGAAATACAAACCCGTCCCAATTTTTCTCCTTCTTCTTCTTCTTCTTCTTCTTCTTCTTCTTCTTCTTCTTCTTCTTTTCACCAACTTTTACAAACGTTCAGGAAATCCTTTGAGATTTTAATGCCAAAATTTTGATGTGTTCGTTTTCCCCCACACAGTACATGCGCCTTCATTTTTTTTTATCTTAACAATTTGAATGATCTATAGTTATTCTGACACGCTAAGTAACCATGAACATTGGCTAAAATATGGTGCATAACTTCATGTTATTGTCATTCTTACAGGGGCTATTTTCAGCAAACTATTACAGTATCAAGGAAGAGTACAGTTGACATGCTTCCCAGCTCCCAAGGCAAGCCTTCCCCTTTCAAGCCTGACTTGGAATCAATCAAAGATCCAATCATGTGTTGCTTCTGATTGTAAGAATGTCACCTTCTGGCTTGTGAAGAACTGGTCTTGCCAGACTTTCATAGCAAGAGAACAGGGGAATAACAGGTGCTCGGCTGTCTTCTCCAGGTGAACAGAAGATTGATAATCCATCGTTCAGAATTGAGGCTAGAAAGCCGCCTCATTCCCTTTGTGTTCGGTGTCAGCTAGCTATGTTGGCAGTAGCTATAGCAGCGATTAAGTCAGGAATCAAACTGAGACCTGCTTTTTTTCATATGCTTTAATCCGACTAGCGCCTTCAGGCTAGGTGCTTTGTGTTCATAGTGCTCCATCTGTGCTTGAAATAGATGAAGTCGCTCAGTCTGTACCCATCGAACAAAACCTAAGATGATCTTGAGAATCAATCACCTATAGTCGGTCTCCATGTTCCCACATGAGCAAGAAATTCTTTAAAAACAGGCTCCAAAATCAGATCTGACCCAAACGATCAATATACATAAACTGTCCCCCCAAAAAGGGGTTTGTGCAAAGCAGCGAGTTGATCGAGCTTCGGAAAGAGGCTCGCCGTCGGAAAATCGCGAGAATCCGGGCGAAAGCTCGCCCGTCTCACGAGTCGACGCTATAGTCGGAGGAGTACGCGCTCGCGGGACAGGAGCTGGTCGGGGAGTTAAAGGGAGAGCCGCCGCCGCCGACGGCCGTGGCCTTCGTCGCCAGATCAGCAACCGACCGGCCGATCGACCGGAAGATCCTGGCCTTGACCTGGCCCCTCCTGGGGGAAGGGTTCTGGATCTGATTCCTCCTCTGAGCGGCGGCAATTTGGCCGGCGTATCCTTCCATTGCTAGATGGCGTCGGAGAAGAGAAGGCGTAGAGCAAGTGTGAAGTCCAAGGGCACCGGCTCGAGCTGGGGATGAGAAGCGAGGACTCCGGAGAGACGTTTTTATAGACGGGAGGACTCGTCAGACGTCAGGTGACCAGAAAGTCGTCATCATTCAAAGTCAGACGTGTTTTTGACCATATTCGAAAGTTAAGGGCATTCCTTCATTATTTTCTAATCCCTAGGTGTATTTCTAAAATTTGCTCAGAAAAGGGCAAAAAAAAAAAAAGACAACTTTATCTGATCTTCTACCTCACCAATTTGAACCGTCCCGCTCAATAACACCTAAATTTATTTCTTAAAAAAGAAATAGGAAAATTTGTATAAAATAATCTAAAAATTATAAAATATTCCCAAAAATTCCGCTCAATTATTTTTTTGGCAAATTCTCAAATAACAATCACATTTCTGGGTGAGCGAGAGGTATTATCTCACTGCCCGAAAAAGGCCCGAAAGCCCTTCCATTCCCCCTGCCTCCGGGGTCTTGAGCTGCATCGGTGTCAGCGATAGCAACGGTGCACCCTTCAACTTGGATGTCGCGCCCTACCGCCTTAAGACACAGGAACATAACGCCCACGAAAATCAAATTAGAGACCTGCCTTAATACAGGCCCCTAGTTCTACCAGATACGCTATGCCCCTTGAGGCAAATAACAATCACATTTACCTAAACAAGGCAACAATGTAATACTAATTCAGCTTTAATGACAGAATTTGTTTAATGTGAAGAAAACGCCACAAAAACTTCCTCTAACTTTGGGTGAGTTGAATGATTCAAGAGGACCAAATAGAGCACAGCCCATTCCATCAAAAGGCAGGCACAGGTCTCACTCACTTTCTCTTTGCCAACTTAGCTATTTTTTTATGGTTGAAATGGAAACAAGTTTCTTTCTGTGGTTCTCTCCTCCATCACACAATGGTCCCATCCCATATCTTTAAATGTGCACTAAAGTTAGCTGCACCAATATATTGCTTTATGAGTTTGGTATCTTAAGTAAATAGAACGTGTTTCTAACTTACAGGGACCCAGCTCATTTTGATGCATATATACATTGAGGGTACTTCTTCACATGCTAGCATGTGCATACACCGGGTGTGCACGTGTTTGTGCATGCTTTAGCGAGAGAGAGAGTCATTGTCTATTAAAGTTTTAAAGTTATTTTGAGAGAGAGAGAGAGAGAGAGTCATGGTTTATTAAATTTGTAATGTTATTGTGGTTGAGTTTCATGATTTAAATGTGATCAATGTAGTTGATTTGATATGATAAACTGAGGTTTCCATTTTGTTTCCAAAGGATTTCCATTGCATGTGCTTTCTCTGTGTGGATCCCAAGTGGTAGAATCTATACTCGGCGCAGACGACTGGATGGACTTCCCACAAGGTCACCACTTAGGTTTTTTTTTTTTTTTTTGGTGAGCAGGAGGAGAATCCCACCGCCTCAGAGTGGAAGACCCCGGACCGGAGGTAGAAATTTTTCATGAGCGGGGACCAAATTAAAATTTCTAAACTTTGACACGAGCTGAAATATCATTTTTTAAAATTTTTATACATAAACTTGGGCTACATGAGCCAAGGAGCCCATGATCGTGATGGTGCAGCCCGACCTTTCAGCCCATCTCCTTCCATCAATTCCAAGTTGCAGACCT
Source organism: Nymphaea thermarum (assembly GCA_011799765.1). NCBI lineage: Eukaryota > Viridiplantae > Streptophyta > Magnoliopsida > Nymphaeales > Nymphaeaceae > Nymphaea > Nymphaea thermarum. Next base: position 92,857 of record JAANDH010000748.1, read on the forward strand.
CATCCAGTTGGAACGCTGAATCGACAGAATGGTGCAAGCTTCATGAATCCATGAACATGCTCAAGTTGCACCAACAATATCAGGTTTGTGTTGCCATAATTAATTTCACATGCCTTGCACCAATTGTTGGTAGATTCAATAGCGACTGGAACCAAATAACAAAGCTTAATCAATGAGCACGTTATCTGCAGCTATATATTTTCGAGTGCGCAAGGAGATTAGTCGCACCGACTCGACGAAGGCTCAAGCTGAAGCCCCCTTCTTTTCCCTTTCACCCAAGATCCAGAGTTGCGTCAGTACCAAGTGGTATGCAAGTGCCGGTGCCACAATTTTTTTTTTTAATAGAGCACTAAATATATAATTATCAAATTTTCAATTGACCACGGGGTAGAGGTCTCAAGAGGCTCGCTCATATAATTGGACTCAAGTCCACCCAGATCCAATCATTAAAAATAAGTGATCCATTTGTTAATGAAGAACTAGTGTTCTTGAATCCAGTATTGCAGCCGCAGAATTGTTTTTTTTTTAAAAAACTTATTTAGATGATTTTATTTGTGTTATATAAAAATTTTGAAAAATGATATTTTGGCCCATTTCAAAATTTAAAAACTTTAATTCGCCTCCCCCTCAAGAAAAATTTCTGGCTCCGCCCTTGCAGTACTGTATCCTGCTTATGTTGATCAGGTGGAAGATGTGAGTCCATCTATACACTCTACTTTTCTGAATACAGATGAGATTGAATTCAGATCTGATGTCACTTTCTTTCAATATCCAACTTAACATGTAGGAAATTGGTCAATGAAATTCCATAAATTTTATTTAGATGCATAATAAGAACGTCGAAACCGATAAGTGACGGATTAATCAAACGGAAACCCTACTTGGATTGGAATCGAATTAATACTAGATGTGGTCTAAATAGCTCATATCCAGGTAAATGAAGTCCGGTTGGTTTTGCTTTTCATATATACCATCTAATTTACATGGAAATAAGCCAAACGTATGATTTAATGATATTATTACCTAAGGTTGTTCAGAACTAATCAACAAAAAAGTTCATGAGTTTCTCTACTTCACGTTAGTCACCAAATTAAATTAGTGAAAACTTTACCATTTGTGCTCTAATAAACAGATTTGAGAACCATACTGACCTTTTTATAGTAATTTTCAAATTCATATACCCGATTTTTGCAAAACTTTGTAAAGTTTAAGAGCATGCTGGATGGTTGAAAAATACACTCAAATTTCTAACGTAGCTATTTCTGAAGCAGTTCTTAGCGACACTTACGACTCATATTCGTGCTTTTCATTATTTCCCAAGCTGTAAACGTATTTCAAATTTACTACAATTTCTCTTTATATTATTTAAGCTGTTTAAGTTTTATTCATGTTGTCATCTACATATGATAAAAAAGACCAAACATTAAACTATATTTTTAGTATTGGGGGGTTAGCTGATATAGCTCTCTGTAGTCTATTCATAACTTCTCTTACACTAAAATTTTAATATTTGTTTAGATCTTGTTGAAAGATTGACATCTAAAGTTCAGAATTTTTTATCTAATTCGCTCTCTTTTTAATACATTATGGAAGATATTTCTGCAAGTGCGTCGAATAATCAGTTGTCATTTCCATTTTTATATTGTTAGTAATATAGTACGGCCAGTTCCTCACATAAATTTTATTTTTGCTATCCATGATATAAAAATTAAGTCATGACAAAACATGCGTCTCATATCTTCACGGACTTGAGAACCATATCTTAGGGTATAGTTACCGTGACAACATAACTAAGGCATGTAGGAACATTATTAATATCATTATAATACAAAGAAAAAATAAAAGATTTCTGTTTTATACTATATTTGCCAGCCAAAAGAATTTGAACATGAGAACAAAATCTTAGGGCAAGCCCGTTGTCCTTATGTGAGACAAGCAGGTCCCTCCAATTTTGTCTCGTTTCTTAGTAAAGCAAACACGTTGATTCAGAAATTTGGACTGCCAAAAGGAATCTACTGAACAGATATAAAAAGTATGAAAATAAGAAAAACATATTCCACATGGCCTAGAAAGCAACGCATTTGGATTCTTTTTTTCAAGTTGCTGATCTCATTGCTGTTGTGTGGACTCTCGTGTCCATGTCTTGCCAAACATGAGACCGTCGTTCCATGTGTTGCCAAAGATGACGCCTCCCAACTTCAAGATAAAAAGTTGGCAGCCACAGTGATTCAAGCAAACTGGAACTCAAAAGGGCGTGATTCAATTGTCTTATATTTTAGTTAGAAGGTCGAATTCATCTTCGATCCGGAAAATTCAATTACTGGACATTTATGCTAAACTAGATCTAAAATTAGGGGTGATTTTACCCTCCGATATGGTAGTGGAACCGTGCTGCCGCATCGGATGGATGGATGGAGGAGCCTTTTCTGCAATTTTTGTTCAAAATAAATTAAAACATGCAACACAAAAATGCAAAAAAAATTCAGTTATGGTTAATGATAATAGATAATAGGTAGCAAAAATATAAACATTTTATATCGGTGTACCCAATACTCCTAAAGATTGACATGTGAATCGGCCTCAAGGGTCGTAGCGTAATAATTAGTTGGGCAGTGGTCATGTAAAAGGAGTGTCGTCAATTCGATTTCTATGAGTGCTACTTCCCTGGACTGTAAGTGGTAGGACCATAACATTCCCGTTGACATGTGTACAGCCCACCCAAGTTCCAACGCAATGACTCAATGATATGCGAGGGGCAGGGGGGATATGGGGTGTCTTTGAGGCCTGGTTTCGGGTTGATGGATTATTAACCTCCTATTCACCCGGACTCACGAAACGGCCAAGTTGCAGCACAAGGCTTGATGACACCAAAGTTCCACCTACCAGCCCCCACCCCAACCGTTACACCAACCTCTCTTTGGGGATTTAAAATGAATGACCATGCCCTATATATCTTGTCAAACATTATTTTAAGGCTATGATAAAGGAAATTAGAACCTCCGTCAGGCCACATTATTGAATTTGCTAGCAACTCATTCAAAATTAATTTGATATATTGATTAATCATGTACAACATATAGGAATCATGTTGCCAGTTTCTGATACAAACAGGAAGGTTAAGATTACCAAATGACAGTAAACAAAAACATAAACATACACCAATTTCAGACCCCTTAACCAGAGAAAATACGCCAAAAAAAAAGGGGCAAGATTACCATTGTGAGTTATGGGAACAAGAAAATGATTTGCATATTCTAAGCAAGATTGACACATTGCTACCTCTATATCAAGACACAGAGAAAACTACATGAAAATATCAATGAGTTACAGGGAAGAAAGGAGGCCAATCGGCATATATTTCTTATTACATTGGGCAAAGTGATGCTCCATAAGGATGGAAAGGGCATCAGATTGAGTCAATTTAAATAATGCCTCCTTGGGTTATCTTACCAATGCGACTCTCTCAACCCAGTCTATAGAAAATAGGGATGTCAATATGCCCAATTTGAATTGGATATCTAACCAAACAGATCCGAAAAAATCGGATATGGATTCAGATTGGATTTATTTTTAGGCAAATATCATGCTCTTACGTTTTGAAGATTGACAAAATTTGGATTCAGATATGACTAAAAATTGGATTCGGGTCGGATTCGAATTGTAAAATCGGGTTTCAGATTTGGATATAACTTTTCTTTATTCATATTTCAATCCGAATTCAAATCTGAATACCTGAATATCCAAAAAAGTGGATATGATCAAGGGGTATGTTCGATCTAAATCCGATCCATTGATACCGCTAATAGGAGATCAACTTCTGATGGACAAATACCTACCAATTTCTCTCTCAATGTGTGACGGGAGGTAAGTTAGGGTAGAAATGGGGAAATGACTGAGATTTGGATTGATCATTGGTTAGAGAATCCTGCTGTTAACACCACTACATTTTATAGCAAAATTGAGCCATTCCTGAAAATCTTAGACAAGGAAGGTTTTAAACACCAACAGGTGGGAGGAAGCTGCGTTTGATGAACAAGCAAGAGTGAGGAAACTTCTCCCACTTGCCAGCGATAACTGAACCAGACTTTCTCTTATTTCTTTTTTTTTTAACATGATCAGATTCGGATTAGAGATAACCTTAACCATATCTGCTTTTTTCAGATATTCACACGTTGGACTTCAAAAACGAATACAAATAAAGAAAAGTCATATCCAAATCCGAATATGAAATCTAATTTCACAATCTTATTCTAATTTGAATTTGATTTTCACATTCTAATCCGAATCAGAATCCGAATTTTAGATCAAATCTAGCCAATTTTGAAGATGTGAAAGCATTGAGAGAATATTTATTCAAAACCAAACCTGATCCAAATATGAATCTGATCAAATAGTTAGAATATCCGAACTCGATCAGTTTTTTAATTGGACATTAATTTTTTTTCATATATGATTCTTTCGGAATGGTTCGGTCAGATATTCTATCCAGATCGGATATATTGACATCCCTAATGAAGACCATTTGTTTTCAAGGAACAAAGTAGTTCAAAATATAAGCACTGGACCTAGACACTTCTGTCTAAGAGCCACTATTATTTAAATTTTAAATTTTAAGGGACACTCACGTGTAAAAAAAAAAAAAAAAAATACACCACGATGAATTATCAAATAAAGCAAATTTTGTGGGTTCATGCAGGCAATTGCCCACCAGAGGCTAACTGGTCACACTACAAATGTGAAATGTATAGGTTTTTAGTTTTTACCGATGGCAGAAAAGTGTTAATAACATAAGCAAAACTTAACTATTGGCTTTATCGTTAAGGTCAGTAAATGTAGTGCCTGTGATACTTTACTGACGCGAAAGAATAAATGTTACTGAAAATATATTTTGATGATTTATATTTACCGTTTTTACTGATATGACAGCCTGTCGCTAAAGCTGTAAAAGTCTTAATGATCTAAGCCTTTCTTGGTAAAAGCAAAAACGTGTCACTAAAAGCAATAGACCTATACCAGTGAACTTTTCACCGCTATAGGTATATTGATTATTAAATAAAAGGAACTCGCGTAACTACTATTCCCAGTAGAATAGGTTATGCGTCTTTGGCTACTTAGATAGTAGCTTGGGCAAAAACAAACCAAAAAACAATGAAAATAAAATTAATAACAATGAGAAATAAGAAAAATAACTTCGAAAAATTAAAAAAGAACACACAACAAAAATTTAGCTCCCATATTTGAAGTGGCAATTGGCCTCTTTTTGCAATGCAATCTGAGATAAAAATAAGTAATGAAAATATAAGCGCAAAAAATACATGGAGAGAGAGAGAGAGAGAGAGAGAGAGAGAGAGAGAGAGTGAGATGAACATACCTTTGAGTGGATAGGATAGAAAAAGAGGAAGAGAAAATGTAAGGCATACTTACTTTTATAACTTGGTTATAGATTTACTGATGGTAATGTTTTTGCATCACTAAAAATTTAAATGTGGACGAGACAGGAAGAATTGGGGTTGGTGGGCGCGGAGCAGGAGGCGGGGTAAGGGTGGGCATCTAGCTGGCCCGGCCCGAGCCCCATGTCTGAAACTCTGGCTTAGGTCTTGATACTCGAAAAATAGTTTGGGCCTGGTTATAATAAAAAAATATTTTTAAAATACAAAATAATTTTTCAATATAAAATATATAACAAAATATAAATTATTAATAATAAAAAATACTTTTAATGTTATCGGGCCGGATCGGGTCCCCGCCGGGCTGGCCCATCGGACCCAGGCCCACGCCGGGTTTTTTGAGCCTAGACCCGGGCCCGTACCACCCAACTGAAGGGCGAAGTTCCAACCAATCCCTCATCTCCTTAAAATATAAGGCATGTTTCCAATGCCGAGGAGTGCAACCCTTGTCATACTTTAACTTGTGCTTGGTGGCCGCACAAAGAGTAGACACATTAGAGATTCAAAATGGAGACTGACTATCTATCAGCAGTAGCGGAGTTATTATGGGTGCCCACGCCAGCCCAAGATAGCTCCATGTGAAATGGAGCCTCACGCCCGTGTTGACGCCGGGTTGCCCATGCCAGAAATGGATCGGGTCCACAGCAGTAGCAGTCAACAGCGATGAGCGATCCAACTCCACCAAGAAACTTAAAAACAGTCGGCCCTGCCCATTACACCCAAATTCACCAAAACTCAGAAAAGGAAAGGCCAAAGGGACGAAGTGCCTAAGTTGCAAAATGACGAAGGGCAAGGCCGGCAGGGCGGCGACATCCAACAGCCGGCAGGGTGGCGGGCGCCAGGTGATTCTTCTTCTTCTTCTTGAATGATTGAATCGTTTCTTCTTCGAATGTGTTGGGTTTTTTTCATTTCCCCCCCTTTTTCAAGTTTCAACTTTTTTGCCTCATGCCTCTTGGTCTGATTTTTGTGCTGAAGATTAGAAGAAGCGCTCGGTAGCCAGATCTTGATTCTCACATGCGCAGTCGGTGGTTGCTTTGTTCCAGACTTGGGGACTCCTGGTACGGTTTATCTTCTCAGTTCTCCCTCATTTTTTTTTGGTTTGTCACTTTGTTGCTTTTGTCAAATATGTTATATTTAGTTAGCTTGTTTTCATAAAATACCAATTGTTCTCTTGGTTTAAATCAGACACTTTAATTTGTTTTTGCTTTCTATAGATGGAAATGACTTAGGATGAAGAAAATGACCTAGAGAAGAGTATTTCTTTTGTTGTTTTACATAGAGAAAATGAGCCTGTTGTAGTTGAACTCATACAACAAAGTCTATCTGTTCTTGTCTTTGCAAATTTTGTAATTCAAAGTTCTGTAGTACGTCTCCCAAGGATCAGATCGATGCAAGCTCTAGGTATTTTGTTTTTATCAAGATCATGGTTTCAGTTGGTTAATTCCCATGTCAGATTACAAACTAGTCGAATTCAGAGTGCATAAAGGAAATTATCGGCATCTGTTTGGTTCATGACAGAGATATTTGAGGGTCTTTTTCACATTAGCTTGTTTTCTCACTGGCGCAATTGAGGAAAATTCGTTATCAGTTCTTAATATGGGTTACCTCTTCTCTCTTATCCTAAAAAAACTTTTTAAAGATAGTTAATATATCCTGGTTTTCATGGTTTGATGATGTCTTGTCATTCAGTATAGTAGAATGACTTAACCCTTATACAGAATCATTGTTGTGTAATTATGAGCTCATTGTTGATTCAAACAAAGTCGAACTTGTATGTGTTTTGTTTTTGTAATGAACAGGACAATTGATTAATAAAAGAGGGTAAAGTTAAAGACTTTTATGAGAAGTTCCCCAAGATATTAAGCATATTAAGGTATATTGATGTTGCAAATAAAATACATGTTTTTTACATGCTTTAGTGATAAGAGATAACTAAGACAGGCCAAAAGCCTGCAATTATAATGTATGTTTTTTTACATTTTTTAGTAGAAAATACTTGTTTAGGACAAAAGATAACTGAGACAGGCCAAAAGTCTGCAGATATGATGTATGTTTTTTTACATGCTTTAGTAGAATATATTTGTCTAGTTGACAGATAACTGAGACATGCCAAAAGCCTGCAAATATGATGTATATTTTTCCTTTACTTTTTGCAAAAGGTCTGAGCTTATTCGAGAAGCAGAATGCATGAGCATTGTTGAAACTTTTGAGTTAAGTAAACTTCAAATAGAACGATGATCAAATCAAGAGATGAGTCTCAGACGAACTAGTGATACTCGCTAAAGGTCTTATTATGATGCCTCAGTCAATTTAGTATACGTGTAATCTTCTGTGATTAAGGTATTAGATTTTATTGCAGAAAATATAAGTAAAAGAAAATGAGAGGCAATTGAATTGATACGTACCTTGCAAAACTTTGAATTTATATTTGGTTTGCATTTGATAGTATAAAGTTTTAGGGATAACTAACACACTTTCACAAGCACTCCAATGGAAAGATCAAGATATTGTAAATGCTATTAGTTTAGTTATTGTATCAAAAGCATGCCTTTAAGTTTTGAGTGATAATGCTTGAGACTCTTTTATGAGTAAAATTTTTATATTTTGCAACAAATTTGATATATTTGTGCTTGATTTAGATGAGTTCTATACACCTCAAGGACGACCTAGACGTGTATACGAAAGAATTATATTTCGCACTATTATCGTGTTGAAGTATTTTATGTCGTTATTGATATGCAACTTCAAGATTTGAACAGTCGTTTAACTGATGCAAATACAGAGCTTCTTCTTTCATTGGCATGTTTAAGCCCAAAGAATAACTTTTCTGCTTTTGACAAATATAAGTTGATTCATCTTGTCAAGTTTTATCCTAAAGACTTCAATAAAGTAGACTTCTATAGACTTAAAAGTCAATTAGATGTATATCTTGAAGACATGAAACCACTGAAGAGTTTTCAAATTTGAAATATTTGATTGAGCTATCTAAAATGATAGTAACAACTGAAAAACACATAATATTTCCTCTAGTGTATTTGTTGATTAAATTGACACTAACTTTACCAGTTGCAACTGCAAGTATTGAGAAAGCATTTTCAGTTATGAACATTATCAAAACTAGTGTTTGTAACAAGATGAGAGATAAATGGGTTAATGATGTTTTAGTCACTTACATTGAGAAGAACACATTTGATAGTATGAGTGATGAAGCAATCTTGCATCGTTTTCAAAATATAATAAACAGACGAGGCCACATGTAATTTTGTTCATGACTATAGTTTTTTTGACTTGATTTTTGAGGCCAATTGTAAATTTATTTATAACTATAGACATTTGATTTTCTTTTTTATGCTAATTGTAAATTTGTTCATATTCATAGTCATTTGACTATTTTGATGTCATTTCCATTTGTAATTTTGTCCATAACACTAATCATATAATTTGTTTGTTGGGATCCATTGTAAGTTTGTTCATAACAATGATTATTTGCTTTATTTTTAAAATAACATATATTTTAGTTTGAAAATTTTTTCACATACTATGTACGTAATAGTGCCCCATAGCCAAAAAATTCTGGCTCCGCCAGCCTCTACTCCGTTTGTTTGTTCTGCCAACCTCATTGTGGACAGTTTGTTTAATGGTTGAATGTGGACTAGGAAATTTTATCTGTTTCCTCGTGGCTGAACGTGGAATCTATTTCTTTTAACGGTTCATGTTGGTGGATTTTTAAAATGCGAAAGAAAAAAGTGACAAAAAAAAAAAAACATCCCTTTAGGTATATTCGAGCACAGTCAGTACATATAAAGTGACAAATATCACTCCAAAGATATTTCTAGAGGTGAAACTCACCACCATAAACCAAAAGCCATCCGGAGCAGTCGTGTGCACAAACTCGTCAATCCAAGTCGAGTCATTTGGGATCGTCAATTAATTACATCTTCTTTTTTTGTTTTGCACTGCTGAATACTGAAGTTCTTATTTTTTGAGTTGTAACATACCACACACTTTAATAAATATACAAAAATAGTCATATTACAAGTTATTCAGTTTTGCTTTGATGAACAAATCAAGCATCGAGTCCCAACCTACTTACTTTCTTCATCTATTTATATAAAAAGTGCACTATAAAAGTTATGACCTTACCCAACCGAACCATCAATTAACTTTCTGACCAGGTAACCCGGTTTTCAATCGATCCAAATCCAAATCATGAGGCTTGTAATTCACTATTAAAGACTTTTACTAGTGATATATTCAATATAGGCTAGGAAATTTTCAAAAAACATTATAAAGGATCCAAAATATTCAGGCCTGAGGTTTATCAGCTCATAAAATCCGATTTTGACATTGTAATTCTTTTTTTTTTTATATATTTATTCTTACATTTAAATACCCAATTTCATAAAGGCGACTAGGAATAATATATATATATATATATATATATATATATATATATATATATATATATATATATATATATATATATATATATATATATATATATATATATATATATATATATATATATATATATATATAAGAGAAGGTCCAAAGGGTCGCCAATGTGGCCTGAAACCGATTGACATGGACCTCTCCCCCCAAATCCAGATCAGATAATTTCAATTCCAGCGCGGGATCCACCTTAATTGACATAATATGGAAAGTTTCATGAACCTGCAGGGACAAGTTACGTCAAATGCATTTAAAGCTAGTGGTCAAATTCATATCCACCAATAGATTGGTTTGATTTATTGCTCTGCGTAATGCTGGTGCATATGTTAAAGTTTCTAAATTTTGACACGAGTCGAAATATCATGTTTCAAAATTTTTAAATAAAATAAGTAAAAATTTACATGTAAGTTTTTAAAAAATAAATTTTCAAGGTTGGGCCAGGGCCCATGCAGGCCCCTCTTGGCTTTGCCCCTGTAATTGACCGATTTATAAGTGACCCAGACGAATCACAAACGAACTCTAAATTGGTAAATGTGTTTGAAAGAACATATCATAGCTGGTTGGGGTGGGTATACATAAAAGGCACGTTCCTACTTCAATTTTTGTGGGTGCTACTCCCTTAGATTATAAAAGATGAGAGTGCTCCATTAAGCTGAGTCCCGATACAATGACTACAGAGGTAAGGAAATGGAGAGTCCTTTGAGCCTTTTTTTAGAAAAGTAATTGTTAACGTTCTACTTACCTGAAATATTTCATAGTTCTTTATAAAAGATAAACAGAAAAAATATATTGACTTTAATTGACAAACATAAATAAAATCCATCGGTTTGAAGGGCCGTTTCCAGGGGCGGAGGGAGGGGGGGGGGGGGGGGGCGCCTAGGCCATGGCCCCACCCTGGCCAATGAAAAAAAAAACTTTTATATTGAAAAAAATATTATTTTTTAATCACTATATGTATTTTTAGGATTTAAATTCAGTTTGGCCCTACCCGAATCCAGAGGTTGGACTGTCCTGGCTCCGTCACTACCAGGGGCGGAGGGAGGGGGGAGCCTGCTTAGGCCATGGCCCCACCTTGGCCAATGAAAAAAAAAACTTTTATATTGAAAAAAATATTATTTTTTAATCACTATATGTATTTTTAGGATTTAAATTCAGTTTGGCCCTACCCGAATCCAGAGGTTGGACTGTCCTGGCTCCGCCACTGGCCGTTTCGATCTGAATCAATTGGGAGAGACCAATTCGGACTGCCGATAACATTGGTTTTAATGTGAGAACGACTCTTTATCATGAGCTTAACAAGTCCATCCAATGTACTAAATATAGGCATAAAAAAAAATACCGCATTAATTTCATCACCCATACAAAGCGTATTGGCAAAGGGGCCGGTCGATACATATCTAGTACAAAAACTTTCCTTATCTTTCTTAGTGATGTGAGGATTAGACCAGAAGGTGAGATTTGATATTTGATCATGGAATTACTAGAAAACGGCAAATATATTTTCCCCATTATTTGTAGGATGGGTAGAAGGGAATCTTACCACCCAACTGAGAGGCCGAAGCCCCTTCTTTCTCCCTTTCCTCATTGTCCAGGTCTCTTCCAGACATAGGTGGCCTTACGGTACATCATTGATCAACTCGAATATCGTGCATGCTACTATTTGCACTTTAAAGGAATAACACCTATGAGAATCAAACTAAGGATGTCTCGATATCACTCCACTCAGACCGACCAGCTATGCTATTAAAGAATGCATTAAATACAAATATAAATTCAACAAATGGTTCTACATTGTTTTGGAGGAGTGATTTAATCAGATCGTGAGGCTTTGACAGCCTGAGCAATAAATGAATGGATCAGTGTGCCTGGTAGATCCCAACCTTGCCACTGGATTTTTAACCTACTTTGGTTTGAGACACAGATGACATACTTTTTGGATATATCATAAAATGTAATTTATCACGGGCTTATGTGCATAAAAATATTTCCGGAGATTTCTTGAATATATAGGAGATTCCGATGCAAGGCTGCAGGGGATACATAGGAGATTATTTCAATGTTCTTTGATGTTACATATAAAGGTTTGCGCAGCAATGAAACTTTTAGGGGTCGTTTGGCAGAAGATCCAAATCTGTCTCACCAAGTGTTTCAACTGCCAAACGGCCTCTTATGTGTGTTTGATCGACCAGAAGAGGTACACCTTGTTTTGACTTGCAAAATAGGATGATATTCAGAGACTCAGAGAGCGTTTGATAGGGACAACATTATATTCTTGGAGTGCATGTTCTTATGTTAATTTATAATTTATGATCTAAAAAACCCATGTTTCTGTCACATTATTGTTACATGTTCTTATAATATATGATATAAAAATAGCATGTTTTTGTCACGAGAAACCTGACATAATTTATTTATAGATATAATAACAAAATGATGAACATAATTACATCTTGTTTCTTGAAACAAAAATATGTTCACTTCAAAACTCATGTTTTACAAGAACAAAATTTTCTTCCTATCAAACACCCACTCGAAGCACGGACCATCCTGCCTGCGCAGTAGTGGTGCTACCTCCAACAATGGCGATTCTTTGGGATCTTGATAAAATGGGTTTTAATGCAAGACGTACAATTAAAGCTAATTGCGTGCAGATCATCTAAGCATGAACTAAACCAAAACAATATCTAATAGCATATCCTTTGAACACTTTCTCTAGAAATATATTACCTATGGTATGGATAGAAGACCCTAGGGGTGCACATGCAAACACGGGTCGACGTGTGTAATGTGTCTGCACACATCCTGCATGATGCACGATACTCTACACCAAAGCTTGTTATATGCACTGCCGAGGGTGTAGTGACCAGAATACTCCTGATCAGTAAAAAGGAAAGCTCTCTTTTAAGGACCATAAAAAAAAAGTAGTGAAAAAGGCTAAAGTCCAAAAATTATTTTGTTGTAAATGAAAGGCCGAACCTCTTGTTCCTGGCATTCCCAGGAACAGGATTCAAATGCCCTCCTCTTACTGAACTCACTATGTTTAAGATTGGTCTTCAAAACCTCTTTGCAAAGACAGTAATCCAAATGAATGATTCAATTTTGCAATCTTCTCATAAAAGGGTTCTCTATATTAAGATGTAAAGATATTCATTTATAAATAGAATGGTATATAAGGGAACTTGTACTAGTCAAGCTAAAAAAAAAGTTCACTGTCAAGATCTGGATGCATCATAATCACATTATTGTCTTAATACAGCCACATTATCATCCCATATGTCAGCATCAGAAAACGAACATGAATTATTCACCATTTGAGAGCATCAAGGCTGTGTGTTAATACTCTTGGATTGAATTACTTTTTTGCTTATAAAACCTTTCTGGAAACATTTTCTTTAGAAATGTTACAAACTGTTTTTTATCCTTTCCAGATGTCAGACATATGCATCGAATTTCATTGAGTTGAGTATTGAAACTAATTATGTCTATGTTGGATTTTGCTAAAGCAATGAACAAGTTGTGCATTGGCAGGCAGATGATTGATGAAGCGGCCAAATGGATTCAGGAAGAGAAAGCTAAAGCGCAGATGCAAGGGGTAAAGGTTGAGAAATAAAAGAATGCATGAAAAAATAAGATGCAATATTTAAAACATATATGAAGCAAAATCTAGACATCTATAAAGTGAGAAAGAAGCATATAAAACATAAATATTGAATCGGGCACAAGATGACATGGGGATGAGTAGAAACTTAAGAGAACATTCAGCTCTATGCCTATTATAGTAAGATGCATACATTATTATGATAATTAGACATCCAATAAGTAAGAAGGAAGTGAGTGGCATGCTAAATAATAAGGAGGGTGAGCGGAAGCTACCCAAAAAAAGGCCAAAGCCTTCGCCCCTTCCCTCCGCCCTTAGGGTCCAAGGTTGTTTCAAGACTTTGACAGACCTGTCAGTCAACTGGAGTGTTGTTGTACTACTACCGTTTGTAGTCCAGAAGATTAGCAGCCATAAGAATTGAACAAACAACCGGGCTCTCACCAGCCCGCAGCCCGACCAGCTAGGGCGACTAAATATTAATGAGGAAGGATGGTTAAACAAGCGGGAAGTTGGGAACATGAGCTTCTCTATTAAAGGTCTTCTTTGGTAGCACTTCTCCTTTACAAAACTACTAGTAGTGTAACCTCTCTTTCCTTTATGTAAGAGAAAGCATACCATGGTTTTCAGCTTAGAATTGCACATTCCTCTAAAACAAGATACCCATTATATCTTTAACTTCATAACTTCCTCTTCACCAACTACATGGCAGTATTTGGTGAGGCCAGCCATTAGCCAGGTGGGGAACTAAGGAGAGTAGTAGGGGTCATGCACAAGATTTTGAAAAAATAAATTTTACTACTTACAATTTGAAGAATTTTCAATTTGGTGCCAGTAAAAATTTCAAAAAATATTAGTTTGGCCCTTGCAAAAATTTCAAAAGTATGGTTTGACCTCCCAATTAAAAATTTCTGGTTCTACCCATGCAACTATCGGTTTCTTGGTCGGAAAATAACATCCTTCAATGTGATTAGTTGCCCACATGACAGGGAGGGCCTGAGTTGTAATCTCTCATGCTCTTAGCTTAGAAGTGCAAATTAGTGGTTTAGTTTTCCGAGAGGGATGTGGCAAATTTGGTTGATTGGTGGCTGGTAGGCAGCTAGTCACTGGTTCTAATATTAATGGTGTCCGCTAGTTGCCAAAGCTAGCGGTGCAAGCCAAGATGATCAACATGTGGGTATAAACGCCCTTCACAACTTTATTACCCATGCGAAAGATCTAGTTACATGTTCAAAGTCCAATTCAAAATTGCTTTCCGCATATTTAGCTGAACGGAATCCAAATCTTTCACACTTCAATAGTTGTTGGTGAAGCCCTTGAGTTTGTCCATACCCATCAAGAACTACTGTTGGTAGCTTCATCAATAGGTCAGTTTGATTCCTTAATATGCTCCACAGATTGACACATAATGGAAACAAAAGCATAAGGTGGAATCGACAAGATAAACATCAAGGGGCACTTAGATGTTGCTCAATGTTTGACAGGACAAAAAAGTGGGTTTGTGGCTGAAAAAGGTGAAGGCAATTGATCACATAGCATCTCTTCATTCAATGAACATTTTGCTTGCTGATCTCACTGCTTAGCTCATCAATGGAATTTGTTGGACAGAAGAGGAAGATGATAATGATAAGATCTTAGGATCCCCATAATGCCAAATGAATCAGTGTGAACACATTGATCTGCTGGTGGGAGCAATAATTGCAAAGAAGAAACTTTTGAAAATTTTTGAGAGGAAATTTGATAAGAATTTGAAGGCAGAAAAAACATTTGAAATGCAAGTAAATTTTCTTCCCTTTTTTCTTCTCCTTGTGCTTTTGAAGAAACATTGAAGGGACCAAACCACTTCATGGGTTCATGTTCTTTGTTGTAAATCTAATTACCATGACCTACAAGTATGGAACTATGGAGAATGAACTATTGAAAAAGTACAGTACTATCAAGGGTCTTCACTTCAACCCTCTTCACAACTTCTCTCTTGCAAGATATTCTCCTCATTTAGGCAATTCTTGGTTTCAGATGTATAGAAGTTAATTGGTTAGCAGAAGTGTTTTGATTTGCCAAAATGCAAGTTCTTTAGGCAGTTTTCAAAGAAATTGGTATCTTCCAAGTCTTGTATCTCCATTATAAGGTTGATTTGTGAATGTCATCAAACTAAAGAGATTTGACAAGCTTAAAAACCACACAAAAATATCCTTTGTCGCGGGTTAGAAGCTAGGTGAATCCCGTAGTCGGCACGGAATATTTTAAGCATTTACGAATTGAAGGAGAAGACAAGATCTAGTACTTGAACCAAGTACCCTTTCCTCCTATAAAAATATCATACTCTAGGTGGGTCCGCAAAAATGAGCGGAACCCACATACATATTACAATGCTGTCGTTAGAGGAGAAAGTACTCAAACTACTAGGTACGAGTAGTGTAACCAGTAGCAAAGCTAGAAATTTCTGGCCGAGGGGCACTAATACTTTGTATATTAGTCTTTTAACGGGCACCAATTTGTAAATTAGGCAATGGCTATTAGACATCAATCTATAAATAAGCAATTTTTGTGGGACTTATAAGCAACTACTCACACAAGCCCACACATCCCTTACCATTGAGTGTAAAGTGGCTTTAAATTTAGCCAGAAGGACAAAATAACACAAAGTTTAGGCCTGAGAATGACCAACTGTGAACTGTGATATAGTTCAAATAAGAGAGTAATTGCAATTGTTATGTGTTTCAATTATTGGCAATGCATATGTTTCCCATGAATTTATTAATCAGCTTAGCTAAGACCATGCAAGCAAAGGTCTTACATTAGTGAACGGCTCGAATCACGAAGTCGGCACAAGGTAGCGTGGCTTAGCTGGCTAGGTCGATTGTCAATATATTTTCACCATTCAATCTTCGCAAGTTGGACTCTTTTCTAAGAAAAAACTGTTGAAAAGCATGGAGATCAAGCACTATGAGGCTGATTAAGAATCTTTATGGTGTTAATTAATAAGAGGTTAATGGGTATTGTATCATCATCTCCAATAATTAAAATAGTTAAATGGAAAAAGACACTCTAATCTTAGTGTTAGCAAATCTGGTTTTCTTCATAGTGACCATAATTTGATGATTAACCCTATTTTTCTGTACACATTTTTTTTTTCTAGCTGTGCATTATATTACTGAGATCTTTCTTTATTCCAAGAAAAAATTTGCCTTGGTTGGTACATACAGTGATAGGGACCAGTTCCTTCAATTGGGCTTTTTAATCTAAAAATGTGTTTCCTGCATCATCAGACTTCCATAGGAACCAATATGATCTTATAATGGGGAACCAATCATTGAATTGGGCTTCCTTATGGAAAAATATGTTTCTTAGATCATCAAATTTCGACGTATTATAACCGCCAGTTGTCGGAAAGTTACAAAATCCAGTTGCCCAGAGGTTGATTTTTATCAAATCAACCATGTAGATCACATTTATAAGTAAAACAGAAACCTAAACTTTACTTGCATGTAGTCTTTTATAGGAGATACAATTGATAATCCCCAGCAGGTTGTGCTTGCAAGTAAGTTTTTGTGCTAATGCATGTTGAAGTTTGCTTTGGAAGCAAGTTTTTCTGATAATGCATGTTGAAGTTTGCTTTGGAAGTAAGTTTTTCTGATAATGCATGTTGAAGTTTGCTTTGGAAGTAAGTTTTTATGATAATGCATGTTGAATTTCTTCTTGAGACAGGTAGACATGCTTATGCTGCTGTTATCTAACTTAAAAATGCATAGATTTTTATTTTCATATCTAGGTAAACCGTAAGTTTTTTTTACCAATCTTGGGGTAAACTTAAAGTTAGTTGGGATTTCTTCAACATTCATGAGGTCGGGAATAACTATATGTGAATTCCTTGACTTTAAAGGGAAAAAAAATGGAAAAACTAGAGAGCCCGAGCTGTTTAGTTACCCTCTTTTCCTTAGTGGTGAAGTCAGAAATCTCTTACCTTCTAAGCGGCGGATCCAACATTCTAAACTAGGGTGCAGAACCAAAGTCGGATAATTCTTGCTAAGGAGCACTAATTATATAATTTTAAATTTTTAAGAAGCATCAATATATAAATAAATAAATTTCTGTGTGGCCAATTGCCCACACAATGCCTCCACTCTCCCAGGGGTGTGCACTGATAATTTATGGTGGTTTTATACTTTTGTGTTGTCATGATCTGCATTTGAAGTCAAGTTGGTAGGCAAATTGATTTGTCTACTGGCTAAGAGGAGCAGAGCCAATAATTTTTTCTGTTTAAGTAAAGGGGAAGGTGTTGGATTCTTTTTTTTTTTCAAAATTTTTGCAGGGTTTATGACATTTTTTTTTTAATTTTATATGAGCCATGTTAACAATTTTAAAAATATAACAAGTACTTTTGTAAAAAATCAGCAAAAGTCAAGGTCTAATGCTGAAAATATACATCTAAGTCATCTCTAGTGACTAGAAAAAAGGAAAAGGAAAAAGAAGGTTGGCCTTGATATATCATTGTCGGTAAAAGTCGACTTTCACTGACGTTATATTTTTCAATGCCCACTTCCTCCCTAGCTTCCATTTGCCAATGGTTCAGGTACAACGGATATGGATCCCTGATCTGAATCCAGATCCAAATATTCCATTCTTTAAGTAAATCTGGATCCGATTCCATATCCTTATGTGTATCCAAACCAAGTACATGTGAAATTTTTAACTATGTTTTGTATCTTGCATTGGTGTTTGATCTCACCACCACCAAACTGATTCTGATCCGTTTTTTGCTTTTTAGAGCCAAGTTGTTTTTGAACATGTGATTGCCCAGATCTTTTCAAATTATCATCCAAAGAAACCCTTTCACCTAATGGGTGGGTGCCCTGTCAACTTTAGGCAAAACAGTGGTGGAGTCTTATCGAGGATTTCAGATCCGTGGATTTGAGGTCCCATGACTTTTTGTTTCGTTTTGGTTTTGTCTCAAGTTAAAAGTGTTGCAGATTTTGTGTCCACCGCCTACCTCGGCGCGACCTAAATTTGTAGGTCCGCCATTGAAGCGAAGGCTAGGAGTGAGATTGACAGACTTAGCAAGTCACATGGTTTATGTGATTCACAGCTCACCCGAGCCCACTTGGACTCGCTTCCATGCACCAGACCTGGAAGGACACGTGTTGAGAATGTTTCGGGTCCACAATTGACTATTCATGTACGCTTATATTTTAGAGATAGAGAGAGAAAGATTATGAATATTAGACAAAGAAAATAAGATGGCGCTTTCAAGTCTATATATATATATATATATATATATATATATATATATATATATATATATATATATATATATATATATATATATATATATATATATATATATATATAACTTATGAATGTTATTTAATTAATGGTACCTAAATCATATAAGTTTATATGATTTGGGATCACATCCATGAGATAAATACTAGAAGCATGTGAATTAAAAATATTGAAAGCAAAGCAATTATGTGTGTCTATATGTGTTTGCATATATATATCAGTAGCTTAAGTTACATGTGGGTCACATCAAATAACACTATAACACTATATTACACTATAATACTATAACATCATATTACATTACAACACTATATAACATTATATGACAGTATAACACTATAAAAGTTTCATTGGAATGACTCAAATTTGGGTTGCTTTGACTAAAAATTATATATGGTGCCCACACCGGATTTGAATGTGTAAGTCAAGTGCCCTTCAACAAGAAAACTCCTGGTTTTGCCATTGATATATATATATATATATATATATATATATATATATATATATATATATCATAAAAACATATTCACCACATGAGCATTAACAGTAGTTCATGATACTTTTAACAATTATTTGTTGTACATTTAGCGACATATTTTTAATTTTTAGTTATCTAACAACATCTAACATCTAGCAATGGATTCAAAATGGATCCGCAGCCATTCGTGTGAAAGCAAACCACCTAAATGCCCTTTGAAGACAAGTGACAGAGAAGGGAAGAAAAGCATCTTACTCCCTACTTCAATGCTTCCTTTTTGAGGTCCCTAACCTGAACCTGGTCCGGTTCATTGTCCCACCCACACAGCTCCCACAGCCAACATCCACCATGAATCGAATCCAAGAACCAAAATCAGGTCCAGATCCAGGTCTTCGATAGCAGCCCTGAGTTTGGATCTGGACCCCAATCCAGCTTCCAAATGATCCTGCTGAACCGGGCCATGGATCCAGACACAAGTTCGGATCCAGATACAAAGTCAATCACGTGACATGGGTGACGGAAGGGAAGCATGTTGGTACGGGTCTGACCCGGCCAGGCGGTGCCTGTGGGTCCAAGGCAAAGGAGAGAGAGAGAGAGAAAAATTAAAAAAAAAAAAATGGACACGTTGCCAATTACGAGAGGATCAACAGCGGGCCACTAACTCTCATGCTTGTACGGACCCATCGAAGGCCCATCTTTTTCTCTTTTCTCTCTCCGCCGTTTCTCCCTCTTCACTCCGGAAAGGCAAAAAGTAAAATCTCCCTCTCCCTTTATTGCATCTCCTCTTTAATGGAAAGATCTTCACTTGTTTATTGTTTTTTCTTTTTCTTTGTCTTTTGAAAAACTGGTTCTTGGAACAAGATCTCATACACGGGGCCTTACAATTATGAACAAGTTTGGCGTATGAAGATGAACAAAATGCTGAGTTATCTTTTGGCGTCTGGGTGGTTCTCGAATGAAAAATTGTCCTTGTGATGGTTTCCATGTGTACATATAAGAATGAAAAGTAAATCTCCTTCTGTCTCTGCAAATAAATTCTTAGCCGTGAAAAAGAAGATATCTGTTTCTCGTACTAAACTAAGTATGGAACATCTCATTTTCTCTTTCTTGTTACTACCAATCGAGTTTGCCCCCACGGGCAACGGATGTGAAGCAAATCTCTATTTTTCTCTCTCTTACGTAGTACTAGTCGAGTTTGCCTCCACGGACGACGGAGAGGTAAAGCAAGTCTGAAGTCTCTCTGTCTCTCTCTCTTCACCAATAAATACAAACCTTACCCCCCATAGACTTTCTCTCTCTCTCTCTCCCCTCTCAGAGATTCATAGCAGTCATACAGCTAATAGATAGGAACCTTTTCCTCAAAAAAGTCTCTCTGTTTGCTAGAGGAAAGGATACTGCTAAATTTCCGGCTGAGAAATAGGCCGAGGAAGATGAGGAGAGAAGCGTGAAATTTGAAGGTACCGGAATAATCTTCCTTCCCAAATTCTGGGGCTTGGTTTTCTTTCTTTCTTATTTCTCCAATTTTGGGGAGCGGTTATTCCTCGGTGTTTGCTCGATAGCTTCGTTCTATGTTCATGTTCGTCTAGCTTTTTTTTGTCCTTTTTCATGCCAAGTTTGGGTATTGGTTTCTTTTTTTCTTTGTTCTGTTGGTCCTTTTGAGTCGCAAGGATTAATGATCGCTTCATTTAAGAAGATCACTAGGTTGTACTTATTTTGGTCTTTTTTTTAGTACATGTATTTCGTTTCGCTTTCTGTTTAGTTGCGCTGCTAATTTTTCTGAGACAACCTGAAAAGTGCCTTTCTCTTTCCATTTTTGTTTCATCTCCCCGTTAATTGGGCTGTGTCGATCCCAGACCTCTTCCTTTTAATTTAGGAGCTTTCATGATGAAAGGGCTTATTTTTCATTTGCATTTTTCACAAAAGCTTGTTTATGCTACTATCCTAACCTGCAGCAAAGAATTCAAGTTTGGCGCTTAAAGTTTTATGCAGATTTACGGACACATGATTATTAAGCGTTCTAAACATTTAAATTTTGATATTGCATTCATAGGCTGATGCAGTTTCCTTGATTTCTGCTTCCCACGTTACTGGAGGTGTCGCTAAGTCCACCAGATATTATTAGACGTTGACCTTCTTATCCAGAAGATGGGGGATAAATTGGGACATCATTTAGTAGTAGAACGCCATGCAATTTCTCAGCTTTCCCCAGCTTTCTCGTTAACAATCATGCATGTCAAAAGTAATCGACAAATATCTAGCCATTTCCTATTAGTTCTGAACCATTATATTCCTATTCTTGATTTTGAACAAAACAAGCCATTTTGTAGCATTTCTAGGAGCGTTAAATCCATTATATACCTAGCATGCTGAGAAATCGTTGTGACCATCATGCATCGTTGTGACCATCATGCATCAAGTTTCATCATTCATGGGATGCATAGAGCCATAGAGTTTTTCCTCAACTTGCGCTGTGGTACCTGTATCCTCTTATTTATTTCCATATTAGTTTCTAAGGCTCATTTAGACTTGTATGATTGTATAGCCAAACACCATAACGTTGTCCACACTATAACAGTGTATGTGGATCAGTTGATCGATAACCAAGGACATACAGTGCGGTTCTTGGTTGACTAGTTGACCACACAAGAAGTAAGTCTGTGCAAAGCCTGGCCCCGGCTCTGTATCCAGACTGGCCCTCTTTGACCCCGCCCAAGCTCGGCTCAGGTGTCTCTTGGTCTGAGCTTCTACTTGATAACGAGAACAAAAAAGAAATGATTAGGGGAGAATGAAGGATTGTAGTTGGTGTGAGGTCTTGGAGGTGTTTGACTAATTTAAGGCCATATTAGTGTCAGCTTTCTTGTGCATTTTAGCTGATCAGTTTATGCCTGTATTCTTCTATGTGTAGGAGAATGGCTTTTTCTTAAGTTTTATGCCTTTAAATAGTCGCATATCATTCTTATTCATATCATAACTACAAAATCTTTTGATATTATGCATTACCGTGTTCTAAGGACTTCCTATAAAAAGGAAACAGAGCGATTATGGTAGTCTTGAAAGAAGCAAGCTTGAGAAAGTAACTAGAATTGCTAGATCATGGAGAAATCTGCTGCATGAATGTTTAAATTTCAACCTTATTGTTCCTAACGTGACTTTTCCTAAGAAGAATTGCTTGCAACCATCTGAATTATGCACATGAAGAAGTGTGAGGGGTTCTTGAGAAACTAGTATCAGGTACCTTGACATAATTTATTTTCTATGGTCTCTGGTGTCAACCTGCGCACATTTTGCCACCATTGTCACAGGTGCACTTTATCAAGTTTGTAAGTGGTTGAAAAGTGGCCTCTGTGGGCTTCCCTTTCTTGAAATATTGTTACTTGTTTCTAGAGTCATTTCTTTTATACTCTTGACGGAAATGATGTGGGATGGAAGGATTCGAACCTCTGAATAACAGGACCTTGCCACTTAGCCACAGCCTATTTCTGATATGTTCAAGACTAAGAAAGATGTGTTCATTAAACCATTCATTCCTGGGAAGATGTTCCCCCTACCTGTCGTGTTCAGGCATAGTTCTCCCAGGTTCTTCAAGAGCATTGCCTTTTGCCTTTTCACTTACCCAAGGAAACGATTCTCCAAAATTTGGAGACAAAATAGCTAAAAGCAGGTAAGTCTTTCTAGATTATTTTGGATCTTTGAGTAGGGCACTTTGTCAAAGTTGGATGACATGCTGCAGATGAAATTGGAGAGAGAGAGAGAGAGAGAGAGAGGCAGAGTAGCTATATGGGACTCTTTTCCTACCTTATCTTGATTGGCATACACCCATGTACAGAGCCTAATTTGTTCAGTTATAACAGATTTTGACAAGGTTGTGGTGATGTATCTAAGATTGTTTCCTTGGACATGTACGAGGAAAAATTTGCCCAGACACTGGCAAGATCTTGAACTCGTCTAACTGCAACTAAAATAAAATCATGATAATGCAATATCCTTTTTGTTAAGTTCACTGTCTAAAACTTTAAATGATTGGACCTATTTCCCATCTTGTTTTTACTTTCTGGTTTCAGTTCTATTTCTCCTGTGGCATCAAAGGTTAAAATTTTTGTGTCATTATATTGCTGAAAAGTTCAAAGTATGTGGAGGGATTAAGATATGTCGATATAACATTAAGATACATTAACATGTTGGGATATTAACAGTACCGGCCAGAGATTCATGGTTTCATGTTGCATAATCACATGCCAAGTATTAGCTCGATCAGTTTAGAATCTTTAGATGATCATGATTCTCTTTTGTTTGCAATGATTACTGTGGATGGGATATTCTCACCAATAAGCACTGATTCTAACAAATTTATTTTCTGCTCCCAGGAATGTGACATCAAGTGTGTGATTTAAGAAGATGGAGTTGTGTGACTGCATTGAGCCCCAGTGGCCAGCTGATGGGCTATTAATGAAATATCAGTACATATCAGATTTTTTTATTGCCCTTGCTTACTTCTCCATCCCTCTTGAACTTATTTATTTTGTGAAAAAATCAGCAGTTTTCCCATATAGATGGGTGCTTGTGCAGTTTGGTGCATTTATTGTTCTTTGTGGAGCAACCCATCTTATAAATTTATGGACATTTACTGTGCACTCAAGAACAGTAGCTGTTGTGATGACAATTGCTAAGGTTCTTACTGCAGTTGTCTCATGTGCAACAGCATTGATGCTTGTTCACATCATTCCCGATCTCTTAAGTGTAAAGACACGAGAGTTATTCTTGAAGAACAAGGCTGCTGAGCTTGATAGGGAAATGGGCTTGATACGTACTCAGGAAGAAACAGGTCGACATGTGAGAATGCTTACCCATGAAATTAGAAGCACCCTTGATAGAGATACAATATTAAAAACCACTCTCGTGGAGCTTGGTAGAACTTTAGCATTGGAAGAGTGTGCTCTATGGATGCCTTCACGAACAGGTTTGGACCTTCAGCTGTCCCATGCCCTTCGGTATCAGAACACAGTCGGATCAATTGTACACATTCAACATCCTGTGGTCAGTCAAATCTTTAATAGCAGTCGTGCAGTTAAGGTTTCACAAAACTGTCCATTAGCTAGGGTCAGACCACTTATGGGCAGATACATGCCAGGGGAGGTTGTGGCAGTGCGTGTTCCACTTCTGCACCTCTCAAACTTTCAAATCAATGACTGGCCAGATTTTTCTACAAGGCGCTATGCTTTAATGGTCCTGATGCTTCCTTCGGACAGTGCAAGACAGTGGCATGTCCATGAACTTGAGCTTGTTGAAGTGGTAGCTGACCAGGTTTGTATGCCATTACCTTTTCATTTCTACTTCGACAAAATTCATGTTTCAAATCAATTTATGATTCAGATTATTAGATTTTTCATGGATATATTGATTTTGTTAATGTTCTGATAGAGGGATGGCTGCCACTGAGAAAAAGATTTTATTGTGCATGGCATTGCAAATTTGCATAGCTTACATAATAAAGTTTTGTATGACAGATTATTTTTCTTTGAAGTGTTTGTCAACCATAATGGAGTGATATATCTGATGAACATGAAGAAAACAAAATAATTATGCTCCAGAGTATCTTGTCTGGGTAGAACCTTCCCATAGTTTAACTGTAAAATTTGCAGTTTCGCACTTTGATTTGTTGCTAAGTTCTAAAAGTGTTCTATGATCTCTAAACTTATTATTCAAACAAAGACTTCATTAACTTTATACTGCATTTAAATAACCAAACAAGTTAACGTGTTAGGACCATATTTGCCTCAGTTAACATGTTCGACATCTAATGTGATGATTGAGAAGTAAAGTGTTTTTGGAATAAGGTTTAGGCCTTGAATATATTCTATTTTGAATCCTGTTAATCTGGTTCTCCATAAGGACGTTTCCTTATCAGTAACATAGCAAATATTGTTGTGCTTTTCACCTGTCACACAGTCACTCAAATTAGCATGTGTACCACCGAGATGATACTTGAACATGTGGGAGACTTCGCAGATGCAGCAAACCCTATGTGAGGCATGATCAACATCGTATCATTAACTTTTTATGACCTTGTTATTAATTACCTTTTATTTGCTTTTTACTTTGTTATTGTTTGATTAGTTTTATTGTTTTACTATGTTGGTTTACTTTCAGTTTTACACTGGAAGTTCCTCCATGTTTTTCTGTGTTTTGCAAGCATTATATGGGAAATGGGTTGATCTGTGTGTTTTTTCAGTTCCTAACAAACCATGTATTTTATGGTACCCTTTAAGCAAGTCTAAACCTGTACTTTTGCTGTTTATTTTTCCAAACAAAATATTTGGGTGGAATTTATATAGACAAAAACTGGAGCCTTTTGCCATCAATTGTTAGTGCAGTCTTAAGGCTCTAAAAGTTTATTTTTCACCTCTTGGAAAAAATTTAGCAATGCATGCCCTCTAGTCTATACTGAGTAACCATGTTAAAAGTTGTGTACATCATCAATTTAGATTGAGAGAAAACAAGCATATACCATGGTTTTCTGCTGCAGAATGAAACAGGGCCTAACCAAAAGGCACATGGATGACTGTATTCATCTCCTGACTACTTTGGGTCTTTAAATGTGTTAATTATGATTTTCCTTTTTTTCTGTTTTTCTTTTTTTTTTACATAAGGTGTAGATTTGGCATCTTTGTAAGGGACTATTTTCATTGGCAAGAACTTCTTTCCTTTTTGTTCATCTTCTTTGATTTTACTGGCAGGTAGCTGTAGCCCTTTCCCATGCTGCAATATTGGAAGAATCAATGCGTGCGAGGGATCAGCTCATGGAGCAAAATGTTGCACTAGATTTGGCACGCAGGGAAGCAGAAATGGCAATCCGTGCTAGAAATGACTTTTTGGCTGTTATGAACCATGAAATGCGGACACCTATGCATGCAATTGTTGCTTTGTCTTCTCTACTTCTTGAAACTGAACTAACTCCTGAACAGCGTCTAATGGTGGAGACCATCCTCAAGAGTAGCAATCTTTTAGCTACACTTATAAATGATGTTTTGGATCTTTCAAGACTTGAAGATGGAAGTCTTGAACTTGAGATTGCAACTTTCAATCTTCATTCTGTTTTCAGAGAGGTATTTTATTTGTTTATATTATGTAGTCAGTGTTGTTTGGTTCATGATTATACCTGATTGTCTAGACAAGAATCAGGAAAAACATAAATGCTTTGTTTGCTGATGCAGGTTGTTAATCTGATAAGGCCCATCGCTTCTGTGAAGAGGCTCTCAGTTTCACTGAGTTTGGCTTCAGATTTACCAGAATATGCTGTTGGTGATGAAAAACGCCTTATGCAGATTCTTCTTAATGTTGTTGGTAACTCAGTCAAGTTCTCAAAGGAAGGGAGCATCTCTGTTTCAACTGGTGTTGCAAAAGTAGAATCTCTAAAAGATGCACGATCCCCTGATTTTAATCCTGTTTTTAGTGACCATGACTTCTATTTGCAAGTTCAGGTTGACATTTTGTTTTAACTTTCACCAACACCATTATTTGTTGTTGCTTAATGCATGTGTTTTTTGTGTGTGTGTGCATATGACAAAGTGGTGTTTATGGCTGCAGGTTAAGGATTCTGGGATGGGAATTAGTCCTCAGGATATTCCACATATATTCACCAAATTTTTGCAGTCTCGTAACTCTGCAAATAGAGTTTCTGCCGGCACTGGTCTTGGGCTTGCTATCTGTAAAAGGTATTGTGAAAAATGAAGTTGGTGCTCATTGACATAATATACTGTTTTTTTGGGCTGAGATGATTAATTCTTCTTGTTTTCCTCATTCCTTATCCAATTTACATTTGGCAAACCAAATAATTTCTGCTCCTTGAATTATGAACTTCTTCCTGGATGTATAGTGCTCACCCAAAATGCTGCATTTCAGGTTTGTGACTTTGATGGGAGGACAGATTTGGCTTGAAAGTGAGGGTGTGGGGAAGGGATCTACTGCTATTTTCATTGTAAAATTAGGGATCTCTCAGAATTCAAATGAATGTCTATCGCAAATTGTTTCTAGAACTCCATTGAATTTCCGGCCAGACAAAACTAGGTTACAAGTTCTTGGAGCAGATGATAATGATGTGGTCCCAACAAAACCTTGGTATGAACTAAGTGTATAAGAATGTCAAGTGCCATGCTCCTATTCTGGCATGGAGTATCTAAATCGACCTCCTGGAAGAAATGGTATACTGGCATTCAAATTGCTACGCTCCATGTTGAGATGGTTCAGTTCCATGCAAAGTGCAACACATGAATTTTACCATGAAAGCCTGTTTAGATTGCCAAGCATAGACCTGTCTGAATCTGCCCGTCTACAGGTTACTTGGGCAACTTGTAAAGACCTTTGTCCTTCTATAATGTAGGATCAGATTATAAAGATCAATGGTCTACAGTATAGACAAGGGAACTGCCCTCAATTATGACCTTGTTAATCTGAGTTCACCAGAAGCTAGATGCAAGCCCATACAAGTTGGAGGCCCTCTAAATGTCTCATTTTCTCCTGAGATTAACTACTATCAGAAGTTTTTCTTTAGATTCTGTTGCTGTAAGATTACTTGGATCAGTTTTAAGTAAATCTGCCTTGAGAGACCCTTTGGTTGCGGCACTTTTCACATTCTTCTTTCAAAAGCCACCAGGTAAGGTGCACTATAGCTTTTACAAGTTTAATGACAATAGAATTTAGCTTTCAGAGGTTGCAGCAGCTATGGCCGTTTGAGATCGACCTGTTGTCCTGCATTATGATAATTTAAATTGAAATTACATATCCTTCGGAAACTTGTATCATTTCATTGACAAAGAAAACATGTAATCTCATATGTCCTGAGAGTCAGCAACTTGGGACAGTGGAATAAAAATGTTGTATTTGATAGAAGCAATGATCTTTTAGTTCTTCGGTAGAAAGTCATAGCCTCATAGTTCCTATTTCTTCCTGTTGGTCTTTATGTTATTTGTACTTGTGAAATGATTTTAGAAAAATAAGATGGCATCTCTGGAGTCCTTTCTTCATTAAAGTACGATGCCTTATGTCCTCGAATTCAATCATTTTTTAATTTAATTAGCTAATTGTGCGAAGCTTGCACTGCACTCATACAGTTAGAAATTTAATGGCAGAGTAGTAGTATCTACAAGATAATGAGTATTGATATTTGTCTATATTATCCCTAAATCATATGCTCTCTCTTTCTCTCTCTTACGTGCGCTTGAAGACGTCTCGCCCTGGTTACAAATTCAGGATCATAAAGAATGTTTTTTTGTTCATAAACGCTTGAATTTTTGTGTGAAAAAAGGATCTCCAGCTTCGAACTTTGTTGTTGAAAAGGAATTTAACGGAATGCATGAGCGTGAACGAGATTAATGTCTACATCTGAGTGCTCCCTGTTCTAGCTGTGTTTCTTTGTCTGTGTTTTCACCTGCTGTATGACTGTCTGTGATATTGATTTTTCTTTTCAAAAGGTTGAGTTGACTTCCTTGGGGTAAAACTGATTGCTTATAATTACTTTGTCCAACATGTCACACGTTGAAGTTGGCTGTGTGAAATGGATTTTAGCTCCCCTTTTAAAGAGGAAAAGCGTGTGGACTACCTATGTCACATAAGTATGAGATTCGGCTTCTTGTGTGGGTGTGGATGCGAGTGCCAGTGCGACACATTTCAAAAAATTTGAGTGCATTATGCGGTGAATATATATATATATATATATATATATATATATATATATATATATATATATATAATATGGTCGTTTCTTTGCTTAATCTGTCTTTTTTCTTCGCTCTTACTACTGTACATAAAGAAAGAGAGAGAGAGAAGGGAAAAAATGAAAAAAAAATTGTGTCACAACCACACCTGTGTCATGTCGATGCTGAAGAGCCTGTATGACATAATGGACTACTTAAGTGAATCCAGCCAAGGAACAAAGTAAAGGTTAGTAACTATAGCATATATAGCTTTTTTTTTTAAAATTCAAATTCATACCAAGAGAAATATATCAAATTTAAGTGATCTTTTGTGCCCATTAACGAATTTTGCCTTTGCCTTGATACACTATTAAGTAAAAATAACTTGGTTACTAATCTGACACCTTATAACTGAATCATTGGAACCAGATAGATATGTTCTTGAATTACCAAATTTCTTGTGTGTGAAGCTAAATTATTGAAAATGTTCAGACTATCTTCTTAAACAATCCAATAAAATAATCTACCAAACCCAAAGTTACGTTGTTTGGAACTCTGTTGCTTGGTGGGAAGCAAGTGGGTATTGACCACATTCTTAAATAGGAGAGATGCTTTTGGTTCTACTATATTATAAATATCATAGTTGAACTTTATTCAGTGCCATGAATTTTCGTACATAGTTTAAGGCACTGGTGCTACTTTTTGGAGACAACCTTTTTGAATAGCTGCAGACTTAGTCTTTCAAGGAGAACAGGCCAATTTTTTTCAAATTTGTGCTGCTTGTCGTTTTCTCTTCTCATCTCTATCTCTTATGAACTGCACGTGAGAAATATCCAGGTTATTCTCCCTGGCATTCAGAGGAGAATCATTTGACAAAATGGACACAGAAAATAAGACCACGTTGGCTGCGTTGTATAACGATAATAATGAAAAGCTTACACAAAAACAATTCAAAAGAAATCCGAGAACCTTATCAAGATTCATCGTCGTATTCTAGCAATGTCAATGTGTTGGATACAAATAGAATATGCTCTTTACCTGTCTGCTTTATAAATATTCACACTCGGATTTGAATATAGATAAAGAAAGTTTATATTTCTTTATAGTATGGCCGAATTTGAATTCACCATTCAAATCTGATGCCAATCAGTTTTTTCAATTCACAACTGAATCTAAACCCAACTTTTAAGCCAAATCTGAACTGCGTTATGATATATTAACAACCAACATTTAAACTATATAGATCTTGGATATAAGATAGTTTTTTTAAAGTAAGTCTGAATCCAATCGGATATTTACTTAAATTCAAAGCAAAATCTCAATGGATATCATTTCTTAAATTATAATTTGATCGAATGTTAAAAATCTTTTTCTGTATCCAACTTGGGTATTTGTCCCGACCCTGTTCCAATTTGTGAGCCTCACACAGGCAATACCAGCAACTCTGGTTGGAGGAAGTGAATCCATTTGGCACCACAATAAGAGCATGATATGTGCTTAACTAGCTAAATCTGATTGAATGTTGGCGTGTATAATTCACACCAACTGTGTTGCATGGATGTGCTATTTTCCATATGCACGCCTGCTAGTTGTACAAGGAAGCAGGCTCCAACACTAGATATGCTCGAATTTTGGGAAGGAAATCACTTAATCAACTTGGGCATGCATTAACGAGTAAACAGTATCAAGTTGAGACGGGATACAGAGCATACATTAATGTAGGAAAGACATAAAGTTAAGTTTAGGTTGGTATATACTTTTGGCTTAATGTTTTTACTATTCACGACATAATTCTCCACCAACCTCAAAGTATAGCGGGTTCGATTGGTGAGCTAATGCCAGTTCGATTTTCATGAGTGTTATTCTTTTGAACTGTTCATTCCCAGCCAGATTTTGATGCTTCCTTGAACCCTGCAGACAGGGAAAAACGGGTTTCAATGTAAGAAAACATAATTTTCCATCATGCCTAAGTGGTGGCTGGTGGGTATCAATTTGATTCCTATGAGTACTATTTCTTTGAACTACAACCAATGGCTGACTACAACCAATGGCTGACGCTACTATGATCACCTGGTTCCTAACGCAACTCAAGACCCCAAAGGCAAGAGAAATAAAAGGGTTTCAGCTTTTCACATGGTTAGTTGGGTTCCCCCTACTCACGGGAAACATAATTCTCCACCATGAGAGATTTCTTCCTCATCATCAGCCCAAGGTTTCACTTTCTCTTTGGTTGAGCTTCATCTTTGACAGGGAGCTGGGAAGCTTTAAATTATTGGTAAAACTCAATTCTCCTTCACTATTTGAAAGGGTGGCTTGTATTGACATTGCGGCAAAGATAGCCGTATAAGCTTCGAACTTGTGGCACCCCACTAACCTACTTGGTGACATCCACAAGTGGTAGCTTTCTCCCACTTTATTTTTTTGTTTAAAAAAAAACCTCTTCAATCTTTATGAACAGATGCATAAAAATTGGAACATTTCATGGAATATATCTACATGAGAGAGCATTCGAGTGATGATTTCTGCTTCCAAAACAGTTCTCTTTTTCATTTTTTTGTCATTTTAGAGGATGTTCTATAGGTGCTGACAATGTACCTCTTTTGTCAAAAAATCCAATTATACTTGTAGCCATCAAATACTGCACAAAACCATAGACAAAGGGTTGGGTGAGCTTCGAACAATGGGTCTCTCCCATTCACCTGAAAATACTGCAGAAAAACGTACCTGATCTAGTGTTGTCTGCACTGGATATATCAATGCCCATACCTTCAAATAATACATCCAAATCATCTTTAAGAGGCCATTTGATTGCCCCGGGTCTCAGACTCTCGACTCTAATTTAGCAAGAAATCCATCTTAAATTCATGGTTCTAAGTTCTAACATAATGGATTTAAGAATATAATGGATTTAAGAATCATGAATGTAATATCTTAATGAAAAGATCAAGACTACTCTTCAATAGCATTATGATGAAAAGAAAAGTAGACGTGGTGGGAACTAAATTAACCTTAAAAAGGTAATCAAGCCGAAAAAGAAAAAGCAAGACTGACAAAAGAGACGTAGAAGAACAGAATTCTCTATGTAACCAGGAAGCGGCTGCACTAGTAAAGCCACCACTATCGTACGAAAAGCTCAAATGTTCTCCAGTTCAATGCCAGAACTCACTAAAAAGAAATGAAAAGGAAAGAAACAAATTTTTCTTCAAAAAAGAAAAAGAAAGACAAAAAGCAAATGAATCAATATCTCATTCTTTTGATTACCAATTACAAAGGGAAAGTAGCAAAACCCATTTCCTAAAACAAACTTACTGCCCAAGAAACAGGAGCCAAAAGTAGAGCAAGAAGATCACGAAACAAAAAAAAAAAAAGCAAAAAGATAAAAGATCCATGGACGAAGTAGAACTCCCGTGAATCATCCAACAGAGAAGCCGATAGAGAAGCAAAAGGGAAACCTTGGAAGAGAAGACCCACACCACCCTCTCATCTTCAGAGGGAGAGCCTGAAACAGACGGACCAGGTGAGCCTGCTGCAGGAAATTCGACCAGCTTGCCCTCACGGCCACCGCGGACTTAAAGACCAAGTCCGCCGCCTCTCTCACCACCGAATGGAAGATGTGAGCCTTCACTTGTCCTCTCTTTGGAGGTAGACGCCCCATATGAACACCCAACAATGTCTGTACGTAATTGTATTACAGTAGAAGAATGACAGAACACAGCAGAAGAGGAAGAAGAAGAAGAAGAGGAAGAAGAAGAAGAATCTTCTGGAACCTTCTGTTGTATCGGTGGGGATATGGCCGGAGGCCTATCTCTTGTTCGATCTCATCTGCAACGTAAAGGCAGGCAGTGGTGGCGGTGAATTAGTGGCTGCGTTAAGCGGCAAAGGAGAGAGTCACCTGCACCAGGCCTCACCCAGTCGAGCCCTGCATGTGGCTCAGCCTGCAGAGAAACGGATCCTGATCCAGTTTTTCATGATTTTTTTTTTTTCATGTGTATTTTTTTTTTCTTTAATTTGATAACGAAGAAATCACTCGTAAAGCTAAGTTGGTTTAATTTATTATACTTAGGGAGTGATCAACAAGAAAAACACGGTCTTATTGAAATATGTATATATAATTTTAACAATATAATGTTTTGTTTCAAGAAACGTAATGAAATGATGTTATTGATGAAGGTATTAAGAACTCCATCCTTAATTATATGACCTCTTATGTTAGTATTTAATTAAGAATATATATATTTCAAAAGCATAATACTTTTTTGTCAAAGGTCTTCTACTCGTAATTACCTCTTTAATGTCAAAACACGATGTCCTTACCATACATTTTCTCATTATTACTTTGTCAATCTTATTAAATTTCAATGAAGGGCATCATGGACCAAAAATTTAACACCGTCATAACTTTTTTAAAACGAGATAATACTTTTTGAATCAAATGTTATTTTTAATTTGATGAAGAGTTATTTGAGCAATAAATTGCCCCCTCACAAAAAAAAAAGGAAATAAAATAATAAAAGGTTTGGAACTTGGTAAACCCCTCTTCTGATCTGACTTGAATAGCGACAACAATGTCCTTGAGAGGGTTGGTGCAACGGATAGGGTAGAAGTTGGTAGCTGCCAGCTGTTTTGAATAATTAGAGAGTTAGCTTGATATACTGCAAAAGAAAGGTCATTGACATGCAAGTTGAAGCATGGCGAAAGCAGCACAAAAACTGCAGGCCCTGTATTACAGGAAGATGAGTAGCTTATACCGGAACAACGAGTTGAGTAATGGCTTTGACCTTTTAAGTGGGTGGTGGGGTCTCCTCACTTACCCCAAAAAATGATGACAACAATGATCCTACTGTTTATGTATTTTTTAAAATTATTGTCCTTTAAATGCCCAACCATAAACAATTTGTTGAATGAGAATCAAATCAAGTGGGACAGGCATTATGCCACTTTTGCTGCAGAAAATGGGCCATTCATGTTGCTTTCATTGATTTTAACATTTCTAGTATCTTTCTTTACGCGTTTGTGACTTAGGGAAACTGTATCCAGATTGAGAGACTTTTTCGCTCATCAGACCATTGGCATAAAACTATGGGACTTGTGTTCCTATATAAGATTGATATCTGCTTTCGTTTATTAAGGAGGTTGACCCTAGTGAGAATTAAACCAGAGACTTTTTATCTTTGGGGATAAGTTTAATTTTTTTAGTTAGATTGATTCAACGCTGCTTGTGTAAGCCTTTCATGGAGTAGTCCTTTCTAAATTAGCAGGACAGTCAGAGCTCGATTGAAGCTCTTCTGTCGAATGATCTGTTCCTTGTACATTGAAAGGTTCTTTGAAAACCAAAAAGAAAAAGGATTGAACATTTTTTCGTACCACCTCCGATCGTTTGTAGTGCCGTCCCGAAGCGTGGCTTTGAAACCTTCTGTGTGTCGTCGAAGACCTTGAAACGGTTGACCTGCTCGTCATTCGGTAGCCGTGAGCGAGTAGAACTGAGGGATAAGATCATAAGAATTAAGAACGCGTCATTTTGAAGGAAACTTGAACCAAGTCCTCTCTCTTTGTCTGTTTCTGTGTCTGTCTGAGTTTTAGATCCCATTAGTTTCATTGGATTTGTAATAAGACTAGACGACTTCTACGATTTGGTTGGGAAAAAAACAAAGTTTGCAAAGTTTTCAACTGATTTAGCAGCCTGTCTTTTTCCTTCCAATTGCACGACATATTTGACAAGATATCATGGCACGAAGAATGAACAATTTATTTCCATGGATGATCTATACAGCATAATTAACAAGACCCAAAATTAGAAAAGACTTCGGGAACACACTGTTACATAATTCATCCTCCAAGAGCCATTGAGCCAACCCCAAAACAGAAAACCTTACATTGAACAGACTAACACAGAGATATACTTGAGAAAAAAGCAGTACAGAGAGGATAATTATTACATGTAAACAAGTGTAAAAGAGAAGAAAAAACCTACTAACTTCTCCACTTCTCTAATAGCAGAAAAGGTGCTTGCTCTAACCCCAAAAAAAATATTGGTAGAGCTGTTGCAGAATCTACTGTCAGACTCCTCGTGTACGCGCCCAAAAATTTTGAGTACACAGGAGTCCTTCGAGTCCACGATGAAAATCCGAACTGCTGAGTCGATTTCAAGCAAGATGATTAGTGGAGGGCTGATCTCCTCTTTTTGTCTTTTTTTTGCTTTTTTAGCAGAGATGTTGCCCTCTGGAAGACGAACTATTTTCTTTAAAAAAGAAGGGACACTTTTCTTTTGCAAAAAGCATATTATGGTAGCTAAGACATAAAAGACTGCTATTTAAAGTAAAACAAACACTTATTTTCTGCTAGTTAAAGAGAGCACCTTTTCCCCATAAAAAAGAAAACCCGGTACCCATGAAAGACACAGCAAATTTCTTCTGACAAGACAAAAAAAAAAGAGAAGAAAGAAAGAGAAGCATAGAATTTGTTCAAACCCAAAAAAGAAAGCACTCATAAGAATCTGCAGGCAGAATACTTGAAACGCTGGAAATCAGCCATAAAAAATAAAAGAACCATTAAGTGAAACAAAATCGTCTAGTGCTACAATAAAATAGAGATGAAATCACAAATTAGATCGCAGAAAACAGCTAAAGAACAGATTTTGGCAAATATAAACAAAAACAATAAGAAAACTCACTATTAGGAACCGAAACCAAACATAAAAGCACAGAAAATATAATATATAAGAAACAAAAAAGTACCAACCGATGAAATCCTAATTTTCAGAAACCATTTTACCAAAATTCAACCGAATCAAAACACAAGCAGAAACATGAAAAGAAAAGGAATCCATCAAACTTCCAGATAAAGACCATCAACTTCTAACTGATCAGCGGTAAAATCTCTCCCCTTCAACTGAAAACAGTTTTTGCAGAGGGAGCCAGAATGGTGTCTGTTAACTGACCCTGACCATGTGGGAATCGCTCCCCGACGGGTCTGAGACGGTCTCAGTTGAGCAAGAATTCAGAAGGG
Source organism: Nymphaea thermarum (assembly GCA_011799765.1). NCBI lineage: Eukaryota > Viridiplantae > Streptophyta > Magnoliopsida > Nymphaeales > Nymphaeaceae > Nymphaea > Nymphaea thermarum. The sequence goes on from JAANDH010000748.1 coordinate 128,806, forward strand.
CAATTGCTTCCTGAACAGAAGGATCGACATCCTCTGAGGATATCCCCTGGAAAGCCACGACAAGAAGCGCGAAGAGAGACCTGAACAAGGAACGGAAGATCTGAGCCTTGATTTGGCCTCTCTTTGGTACAGGATGATGCCCCAGAACCCTTTTCATGTCTCTATGCAATAGAGACTCCATGAAGAGCAACAAAGAAACAAGGAATGAATGAGAGACAGAGAAGGGGGGAGAGAGAAAGGAGCAACAGCCAACAAGGAGGAAAGGAGGGAGAGAGAGCAGGACAAAGTTTGCAGCAGGACAGCAAAGATGCTCGCCATTTATAGACAAAAAAAATTACAAGGTATCTACTTTTCAAATAAATACAAGAATGACCCAAAAGGGTGTGTTTGGTGACGCCGAATTGTAAAGTTTTAACATTAAGTTTTTTTGTAAATGGGAATTGTGTTATCAAACAAAACAAACAATTATGATTCATGAATTATAAGCTCACTCTTTAATCAAAATTTTATAATCATGACTCCAATCTTTCTTTAAAACACATGCTACTATAATTTTGATTCATTTTTACACGTCATTTTCAATTATAAAATCAAAATTCTAAACTATAAAAAACTAGAACTTTTCCAAACGCTAACTCGACAAGCAAAATATTTGAAACTTGATGACTTAATTGTCAGGAGAGCGTCTTCTCTCTTCCTTGAAATTTTCCAACAAAGAATTTTATCGCTCATGGAAAAAACAATGGCATCAGTATTTATCGCATCTGAGTGGATTTTTAACTGAAGTAGGAGCGATAATGCCGTTATTTTAATGACCGTACGCGCACGATAGTTCTAGAAACTTAAGTGCTGAGTTTTTCTGAAAAGTACTTTGTTTAAAGATCACAAGGGTTTTCCACTGACAAGATCTGGCAATAGTGATCGAAGACAGAAAGAGAGGATAATGACAAACTTTTTTTTTCAATTAAAATTCTGATTTTTACAGTCATCTGTGTGATGTCATATTTTTATGACTGTAGAAGAGCATTATGATCAGTCAACATAGTTATTGATTTACATCTCTATCTTTTTCTAAAATTATTCACTAGTGTTGTTTAGGTAGAGTGGTGAGCACCTTTGGGTGAGTAGTCATTATTTTCTCATGTTCAGGTACTTTGTTTAGTATCTTGAGGTGACATTTCTGTTATGCTTCAACTTGTATATCAGTTTCTTTTTATTGACAGAGAGAGTTCGAGTTATAAACCGACTATGTAACAATCAAAGAATTTAGTCTTGTGTTGAATATTGTCAAGGATCTTCAAGGGCTTATAAAAAGAGGTCATTAATGAGATGATAGTCTCGATTTCTAGCCTTTTTGGGGTTGAAACCAAAACTCCTAAGAGATTGGGTTGGGATCCGTCGAGTTAGGGGCCCAAACCCAGGAGTGGGTCGGGTTGTTCCAGTGGTATGAAAGTCAGTTCAACACTCGGACCTAGGGTCTCACACGCTTGGACAGTGTGCCTTAAGGGGGTGGATTGTAACACCCCAGGAATTTAGTCTCGTATCGAAAGTTGTGAAGAATCTTTAAGGGTTTACAAAATGGGATTATTAATGAGATAATAGTCTTGGTTCCTACCCATTTTAGGGTTGGAACCGAAATTGTCAGTGGACGAGTTGGGATCCGTCGAACCAAGGGTCCGAGCCCAGGAGTGGGTTGGGTATGTTACAAACCACATACCAACCTTTGCCCTATCTTATCTGTTTAATTAAGGCTGATCGAAGAAGAAGTTTTAAAGATCTTGACGACAAAAGTTTAATTAATGCTGATCGGAGAAGTTTTTAAAGATGTTGACGACAAAAGCATATTGAAAACAATGACCTAAGTTCAAGTGAAGACATTCTCTGGGATGAAATGTCCGCACTTCCAAGTTTGGTTGTTGTTTTAGGGCATCTTTGATTGTTTGATGTAAGTCAAACGCATAATTACAATAGACTTCCATTTCTAATTACCAGCACTTTGATTTATATATATTTGTTTGAATATGTGGAGAAAGGTGAAAACAATCCAAGTTAAGTGACAATCAACGTTAGGCATAGTTCAAGTTTGAACGAGAAAAATCAACGGGTTTTGGAGCCATCATCCCATCTCTCCGTCGGAAGCTTACAGGATTTTTTTTTTTTTAAATGAAATGATGTCTTTCTCCGGCAAATGATTAAATATGATATTCTCGACGAACTTGGTTTTGCCAAAAGTTCAATTTGAATGCAAAATCTGATTTTATGTAAGCTTGTGTTCATCCAAAAGGGAACTTAATTTGCTTGAAACTCAGAGAAATGGGGTTTAAGAATTTGGTCACATTGGGTTGTAGAGATGTAAATTCTATTTAATGAATTTGGTCCATTTAATATATATATATATATATATATATATATATATATATATATATATATATATATATATATATATATATATATAAAAGTGGCTGAATTAATATATATATAATATTATATATATATATATATATAAGTGGCCGAATTAAAACTTTGACAACTCAAGTCACCCAACAATTTAGGTTGTCCATGTGAAGTTGATGACGACAAAGCTGGTCACTTTTTCTTTTTATTTATTTTTAACCATCTACTATGTTGGTTTAAATGGTGCTAATTATATAGTTGGGTGACTTTTAAAATTCAATGCCTTCAAATTTGATATGTTGACTACAAGTACTTGAGAGACGGATTTGTACAGTTAGAGATGACCCAGTGCCTGAGGTGTTTTATTCGCTTAAAATGGTGGACAGGGCCATTATCAGAAAAGTGTGGCATTGGCCTCCTCCAAACTGAAGGCCATATGAGTACATTTTGTAAAGTTTCGGATCATTTCAATCCCATTTTTTTGTTGTAAATACTCTCATTTTTTGTTAATAAATTTCGGGGCAAACCCCCAACATCAGTTCTTCGAAAAACCTCATGCATAATTGTATTGGCTTATTCTAGAGAAGATAAACGTAAAGAAAACTTATACTTATTCACAATCTGAAGCCACACTGGAAGTACTTTGAAAGCATGTTAGTCATTTGTAGAGAAAAAGTTTGAGATATAGTTGAGGGGAGATGCCTGAAAGGGATCGAAGCCCCTTTCTCTTTCCCCTTTATCACTTGAGTTCAAAGCTGTTTCGAGACTTAAATGAGAAGCAGTACATCCGCCAATTCAAGAGTGTCATGCATTCACCATTTATAGTACAAATGAATTGTGCCCACATGAATCAAAGCGACAACTGGAATTTAAATCCAACTTCAAATTCCACCAAATGATTCTTTCCTTGGCAACCAAGCCAGATTTAAAATAATGATGACAGATTTAGGTTTTGATTTCCTTTCCTTAACTAGTTGGCTGGATTGCATCAAAAGCATGTGTTTAATATAAGAATCCAAGTCCAAGCATATAGTTTTTTTTTTTTTTTTTTTTATCATCAAAACTTGAGCTTGTTCTCATAAAATATCTCAATAAATAATTTAAAAACCTCTTTTCCACATAATAATGCCATTCTAGAACCGACTTTATACGTTGTTGACCCTTTCAGGGCTTTAACATTGCGTGCAAAGAACGCTTTGTTCCTTCTATATCAAGAGTGTCTCCCAAGCTAATACAATTTAAAATGCCTTTACAGCTCGATTACCTCACTCTCAAACTGCATCTGTTTTTAAGTCAATGCCTTCTAAAGTCTAAAGTCATCTTCAAAGTAGTCGACCATTTTATTTAAAGAGTTTTCATATTGTTGCCATTAAAAACATTCCTTATTATATGTCATGCTATCATTAGAAAAATAAAAAGATTCTTACAGCATGTAAATTATCTATAATATGGTAAATATTTATAATTCTTAATAAATATAAGTGCTATGCATTACGGTAAAAATTTATTATTTGTAATTAACATAAGTAGTAAGAAATATCGATACGTCTCGATTGATTCTGTGTTGCTTGTCTGATTTATATTTTTTTTTCTGTTTTAGACAGAGATATCGGATACGTTGAATATGTCCATGATTCTACACGCGCACATCGAAGCTTCCCTCTTGCTGCTCAGTTCAGCCGGCGACGGCGTCCTGCCTCTCTGTTGCTGCTCAGTTCAGCCGGCGACGGCGTCCTGCATGGGAGTTTCTGTCTCATTTCCTGCTGGTTCCTTCTCCGTCTGTGACCTCTCACAAGTGATAAAAATATTCCTATGGGCCAACTCCATGAAAAGAGACGTATGAGGCCCATTTGAACTAAATCTAAAGAAGCTTCTTGGGCGTCAAGAAGTGAAATTTTCAATTAGTTAGTTTTGATTTGGTGCCAGCGTTCTCCCTTCAACCATGAGAAAAAAGAAATTTTTCATGCTCATGGTGACGCCAGAGTTTTTTCTGTATTTTTGAACTGTAAACTTTATCAAACTTTTCGGCGTCCTCTCATTCTCCTTAACCGGGCCAGCCTCAACCCTCACCCAAGGCCAAGCCAAGATTTTTTTCAGGGCAGGCCAAATGGAGGCTGGGTTTTGTGGGTTGGATTACTTTTCGGCCTCCTCTCATTCTCCTTAACCCGGCCTGCCTCAACCCTCACCCAATGTGGAACAATGATTTTTTTTAGGGGGAGGCCAAACGAAGGCTGGGTTTTGTGGGTTGGATTTGGCTAGAGCCAAATTGAACTCACATGCAAAAAATAGATGGAGGAAAAAAAAATCAATTTTTACACTGTATTTTTTTTTTTTCATTTGGTTGGGGTGGGGCCATGGCCTAAGCAGGGCCCCCCTCCTCCGCCCCTACCCCCAACCTAACCGGCCTACCAACCCACCCAACTAAATGCCGGTAGAGGTGAGGAGGTGAGGCCTCATGCTCCAGTTTAGTTGGAAAATGATATTTCGATCTTTGTCAAAATTTAAAAATTTTAATTTGGCCCCTCTCATGAAAAATTTCTGGCTCCACTCCTTAACATACTTCATCCTCAAACATATGGAAGCAAGAGATCAAAGCAATACTTAGTACCAGTGCTATCAAAAAGGAAATTAATGCTTAATGACAAACATGAAATTTGTGCTTAATGACAAAAAAAAATACCATGTGTTCAGTTTTCTTCATTAAAGTAGATAGATCCAAAAGCTTTTTAATACACGCCCAGAGCCCGGGCTTGGCCTGGTTAAAATAAAAAATATTTTTCTAAATATAAAATAAAAAAATAATATAAGTATATTTTAATAATAAAATATATATTATTATTAAAATAAAAATAATATTAGAAAGATATGGGGTCTTATTTGGGCCCGACGCCCAGCCCTAGGGGCTTGGGAATGGATCAGTCACTAGTGTTAGATATTTAGTTCAACTAGTTCACTCATCTCTTTACATTTTCCCTACTTTGAGGGTCTTGGGTTGTATTGGGGACCTGAATGGAGTACAGTAAACCCTTTGAAGGGTGCTCGGATCCTACTGAGTCTGGTCCCAGAGAAATAACACATGAAAATTGAACGAACAACGAATCTGGATGTATGCTAAGCCCCACATAGTAGGAAATTCTTAACTGAATCTTAAAGTCTTCAAGTGCATTGACTATAAAAGAAAAAATCTTATTTAATGGGCTAAACTAAACTTTATTCAATTTTATACTGTTTAATCTTTTCATGAACATGACAAATAAGTATGAGGATAATGGATCGCCTTGACAGCCCTTATGCCAAGTCAAATAATAATTCTTGAGAATATTCTCATACCTAAAGGAAGCTGTCAAAAACCAAATTCATTCAAGATAATAATTCGATTGAATCTCTTTTGTAGAAGGGCAGGTCCTTCAAAGGATCTGTTCCTTGAAGGGTTCTTTGAAAATCAAAATGAAAAAGGATTGAAAATTTTTTCATACCACCTCCGATCGTTTGTAGCGCCGTCCAGAAGCGTGGCTTTGAAGCATTCTGTGTGCCGTCATTCGGTAGCCGTGAGCGAGTCGAACTGAGGGATAAGATCATGAGAATTAAGAACGCGTCATTTTGAAGAAGACTTGAACCAAGTCCTCTCTCTTGGCCTGTTTCTCTGTCTCTCTGAGTTCTAGAACCCGTTAGTTTCATTGGTTTTGTAATAAGACTAGACGACTTCTACGATTTGGTTGGTAAACTAACAAAGTTTGCAAGTTGGGAACCAACTGTTCTTATGAATAATGCCATTTTGATGGCAAAATCTAATCACAGATTTTCCTGTAATTGCTTTCTGATATGTAATTCCACTCGGGATTACTCATCTTTAGTTCTTGATATATGAAAATTGGTGAAACGCCTTGACGCTCGATTGTTCCGCAGACCTTCCTATTCAAAAGGTGTCTAGTGTCTATTTCAAACCAGAGATTAACATGTTTTCTTGGCTGAGGGCAACAAGCAACACAGGGAAGGAACCATGTTTGAGAACGCTTCAATGAAAGAGGATCATCTGTTCATCTTGTCCGACGCCATTATGGCAAAACGTTTAGGAAGTGATCTCTTGTCCATAAATAAGAATGAAGAATTCTCCTCCCTTACTATAGTGGATGTAGGCACTAAAGCCGAACCACATAAATCCTCTGGGTCTTTCTTCTTCTTTCACAGTTCTCTACTTTTACCTGCTCGTTATAATACTATCCCCTGCCCCCCAAATATGGTTGTTCTTCTGATATCAAAATTTAATCCCATGATTTTCTTTCCCCCATTACTTTGGGTTGAAACAAACAGCGCAGAGTGAACCTCTTTAACCACAGATTGTCTGTACACTGGAAATTAGGTTTGCAGAAGAGTAATTTATGAGAATCAAACCATGACCGTTTGAATGATAGCTCCAGTGAAAGGCCATGCCCATATTCTTATTGTTGCTTTAAATACAATAAGGTTTGGCCATCAACTGATGTAGCAGCCTTTCTTTTTCCTTCCAATCACACTACATCTTTGACAAGATACCATGACACTAAGAGTGAACAATTTATTTCCATGGATGATCTATACAACATAATTCACAAGACCCAGGTTTGGAAAAGACTTTGGGAACACATTGTTACATAATTCATCCTCCAAGAGCCAACCCCAAAACAGAAAACCTTACATGGAACTAACACAGAGATCCTCTCTGATACTTGAGAAAAAATAACAGTACGAAGAGGATAATTCTTACATGTAAACAAGTGTAAAACAGAAAAAAACCTACTAACTTCTCCACTTCACTAATAGCAGAAAAGGTGCTTGCTCTAACCCCCAAAAAAAATATTGGCAGAGCTGTTGCATAATCTACTGTCGGACTCTTCGTGTACTCGCCCAAAAATTTTGAGTACACAGGAGTCCTTCGAGTCCATGTACATAATCAAGAATTCAACCGAATCATGACACAAGCAGAAACATGGAAGGAATTCATCAAACTTCCAGATAAAGACCATCAACTTCTAACTGATCAGCAGTAAAATCTCTCCCCTTCAACTGAAAACAGTCTTTGCAGAGGAAGCCAGAATCGTTTCTGTCAACTGACCCTGACCATGTGGGAATCGCCCCCCGACGGGTCTGAGACGGTCTCAGTTGAGCAAGAATTGAGAAGGGCAATTGCTTCCTGAACAGAAGGATCGACATCCTCCGAGGATATCCCCTGGCAAGCCACGACAAGAAGCGCGAAGAGAGACTTGAACAAGGAACGGAAGATCTGAGCCTTGATTTGGCCCCTCTTTGGTACAGTATGATGCCCCAGAACCCTTTCCATGTCTCTATTACATAGAGACTCCATGAGGAACAACAAAGAAACAAGGAATGAATGAGAGGCAGGGAAGGGAAGAGAGACCGAAAGAGAGGGAGGAGCGACAACAACAGGGACGCAAGGAGGGAGAGACGGGAGGACAGGGTTTGTGGCAGAACAGCAAAGTTGCCCCGCCATTTTATAGACAAAAAATTACGAGAAGGTATATAATATTCAATAGACCCAAAAGGTGTCGTTTGGTGACGGCGTACTGTAAAAATTTTAACAGTAATTTTTTTTTTTAAATGGGAATTGTGTTATCAAACAAAGCAAACAATTTTGATTCATGAATTATAAGCTCACTCTTTAATCAAAATTTTATAATTATGCTTCCATCATGACTTGAGAATTTTAAACTTTTTTCATCTTTCCTTAGAAGCGTGATATCACTTTAATTCATTTTTTATCAAGCACGTCATTTTCAATTATAAAATCAAAACTCTAAACCATAAAAACTAGAACTTTTCTAACCGCGAACTGGATAAGCAAAATATCTGAAACTTGATCGCATCTCTTTCTTTTGCGAGTATTAATTCTTTCAAATTAATTGTGTTCCTTAAAACTTTCCAATTAACATGTAAAGTCGAAAAGAATTTTTATCGCTCAATGGAAAACCATTGTTTTTCCACTCGACAAGATCTGGCGATAGTGATAGGTGACAGAAAGAAAGGATAATGGCAAACTTTTTTTTTTCCAATTAAAATCCCGATTTTTTCAGTCATCTGAGTGATGTCATATTTTTATGACGTCATTGTGACAGTCTAGAAGAGCATTATGATCAATCCGTATAGGGGCACATCGAAGATTCTATTTGCCTCTCATTCTCATAAAAAAAAAAAAAAGTATATATTTTTATTAACAGGCCAGGGGGGTTGCTTTTTGGAATGCAACTTGTACAGGGGCACATCGAAGCTTCTCTCCTGCTCAGTTCAGCCGGCGATGGCGTCCTGCATGGGAGTTTCTCTCTCGTTCGCGTTTGAACGTTTCTATGGCATGGCCGCTAACTACGTGCTCGTGCCCACCAAGCAAAAGAACCGGTCAAATCCTGTAACTATTACTTGTACACGTCTTTTCTCCTTCTTTCATTACTGGAAGTGCGGTTTGAAGCGTAACAATCGTTCACCGCTGCTTGTGGATAACTGTGAAAGTATGAAAGAAAGACAACCCACAGACTTCACATCTCTGATAGCAGAAGAGGTGTTTGTTCTGACCCTTCATAGCTGCTGTGGAGTCCAATATCTGACCCTTCATTTTCATACTCGAAGATTGAATACAAAGGAGTCCTTTAGAGTCTTAGTTCCTCAGGCATCCGATCTGCTAAGTCAAATTCCGTTGCAATAAACACATTTACTTGAACTGAGCAACCTGTTCACTCTCACCAAACATGAACAGAAAGCACATAGCCACTTTTCTCACAATTTACAAGGAAAACAACGCTTCTTCCTGAGTTAAAAGCCTTCATATAGAGCCACATGAACCGACGAACTGGTTTACAAGAAACCCTGTTTATTGAAAGGCAGAGCAATCTTGTTCTCAATCTTGATACTCTTATTTGGGCATTGATTGATAATTAGGAATGTCAATGAATCAGATTCAGATTGGATATCCGATTGGATTGCTTTAAATACATTCTTCGGCATATGATTAAGAAATTGGGGCATAACCAGATTTTAAAATGAAATTTAATCATATCCTGATCTGGTCTCAAACATATTCTATCTAGTTAAATTTTCCAACATCAACATACTTTGAAAGTCCATTGTTAATATATGTTAATACACCATCATGCAGTTTAGATTTGGTTGTGAAATTTAAGTCGAATTAACATTGGACCCCCACTATAAATTTAAAATTCAGATTTACATATGATATATATATATATAATTGGTACCTTACTATGTGAACAGCCAAGAATTTGAATATTTATATTTTAAAAGAATGGCGACAAATTTAGGCTTTGAGTTCTTTCTCTTAACTAGGTGGCTGGATTGCATCAAAAGCATGTGTTTGAATATAAGAATCCAAATCCAAGCATATATTTCTTTTTTCTTTTTTTATCATGTCATCAAAAGTCAAAACTTGAGCTTGATTTTATAAAATATCTCAATGAATAATTTAAAAACCTCTTTTCCACATAATAATGCTATTCTAGAACCGATTTTATATGTTCGCGTCCCTTTTATTTTAGGTCTTTGACACTGCGTCCAACGAACGCTTTGTCCCCTTCTAGATGAAGAATGTCTTCCAAGCTAATACAATTTGAAATACCATTATAGTTCCCATGTTTGACATACCTCACTCTCAAACTGGAATTACTTTTAAGTCAATGCCTTTTAAAGTTTAAAGTCATTTCCAAAGTAGTCGACCAATTTATTTAAAGAGCTTTCATAAGTGTCTATATTATGGTAAAGATTTATGATTGATAATTAACATAAGTACTATTCATTATGGTAAAAATTTATTATTCGTGACTAACATAAGAGTCATGAAATACAAATACGTCTCTAACGATTCAGTGCTGTTTTTCTGATTAATTTTTATGCTCATGATTCAACATATTTTAAGCTTTTAATTTTTAATTTTAACATCAATATATACAGTTTTCTTAACGGAAATAAGGGATTTTTGTTGGACAGTGTGGGCAGTTGCCCACATGTGGATCCTACATGTGAACCAGTGTGCAGGGGCGGAGGGGGGGGCGCCTAGGCCATGGCCCCACCCTAACAAATGAAAAAAAATATATATATAGTGTAAAAATTGAAATTTTTTTTTTTTGCTTTTATGTATTTTTTAAATGTAAGTTCAGTTTGGCCCTACTCAAATCCAACCTCCAAAACCCAGTTCCCATTTGGCCCGCCCTTGCAAGAAATCCTGTCCCCACCCCTGCCAGTGTGAACGAAAGACAACCCACTGACTTCGCTTCTCCAATAGCAAAAAAGTTGTTAATGCTGGCCCATTGGCGGAAATGCCAAAGAGTCTACTATCTGACCATTCATACTGGTCTTAACATTGAGTCCAAAGGAGTCCGTCTAGACGATAGCGAGAATTAAATTAGGTTGGTGCTATGGTTGGAGTAGGAGATGTTAGGCTGTCAATTTCTGTTTAGAATGTCCGAGATGTCAACTTTATGTGGTTTAAAAGGAGAACGAAAAATGAAAGCTTCGGCTCTTTTCTGAGCCCTCTTACTCAACTAAAACAAAAACATTGATGTTTCTACTCATCATGTTTTCGCTCAACAAGTAGAACTGAAAGAACATAACCCATTTTCACAAAATTTACAAGGACAAAAGCACCACTTTTTTTCGGAGTCAAAGCCTTCATAAAGAGCTACATGAACCGATGAACTGGTTTACCAGAAGACCTGTCTATTGAATCTTCTAAAAATTTTAGAAAAACTCTGTCAGAAAAAAACTTTAGAAAAAACACTGAAAGAACTACCAATTGATTCCTCGAGAAATTAATCGTAGCCTCTGGAAAGAGAGATGGTTAAATTAACATTTTTGTTGAGTTTAGCTTGATCAAAAAACTCTGTTTATCATATAACAAAGCGCAGCAACACAGGAAGAGAAATATAAAAAAATCTACACATATGGTTAAATAAATCTACCGTGTGTAGAGCAGGTAGAGGGATGAGCAATCTTTGGGTGAGCGGGGTGCTAATCCTTATTGGTCTAGTGAATGTTGAAGGATTCTCCCTTCTCTCATGTTCAGCGTTTAGTATCTTGAGGTGACATCTCTGTTATGCTTCAACTTGTATATCGGTGTTTTTTTTTTATTAACACGAAGGATTGATGCTACGAGAGTTCAAGATAGAGACCGACCACATACCAACCTCTGTCCTATCCGTTTAATTAATGCTGATTCGAGTAAAGATGTTGACGACAAAAGCATATGGGGAACAATGACCTAAGTGAAGACAAGCTAACTGGTCGATGCCGGTAGATTGCAGCTTGCTTGCAAAATCTTTTTTGAACTGCATTGCAGCTTGCTTGCAAAATCTTTTTTCAGCTATGGGAAAAAAATTACATGTAAATTTGAGAAAATTTTAGTTGTCTTGTATAAAAATTTTGAAAAATGATATTTCGACCTTTGTCAAAATTTAAAAATTTTAATTCGGCCCCTCTCATGAAAAATTTCTGGCTCCACTCCTGAACATACTTCATCCGCAAACATATGGAAGCAAGAGATCAAAGCAATATTTAGTACCAGTGCTATTAAAAAGGAAATTAATGCTTAATGACAAACATGAAATTAGTGCTTAATGATAAAAAAAATCTTCATTAAAGTAGATAGATCCAAAAGCTTTTTAATACGCCCGGAAACCGAGCTTGGCCTAGTTAAAATAAAAAATATTTTTTAAATTAAAAAATTAATATAAGTATATTTTAATAAAATATATATTATTATTAAAATAAAAATAATATTAAAAAGATATGGGGCCTTGTCGGGCCCGATGCCCAGGGCTTGCGAATGGATCAGTTACTAGTGTTAGATATTTAGTTCAAACTAGTTAACTCATCTCTTTACATTTTCCCTACTTTGAGGGTCTTGGGTTGTATTGGGAACCTGAATGGGATGGGGTACAGTACACCCTTTGAAGGGTGTTGAGATCCTACTAACTCTGGTCCCAGAGAAATAACACATATGAAAATTGAACCAACAACGAATCTGGATGTATGCTAAGCCCCACATAGTAGGAAATTCTTAAAGTCTTCAAGTGCATTGACTATAAAAGAAAATCTCTTATTTAATGGGCAAAATCAAACTTTATTCAATTTTATACTGTTTAATCTTTTCATGAACATGACAAATAAGTATGAGGATAATGGATCGCCTTGACAGCCCTTATGCCAAGTCAAATAATAATTCTTGAGAATATTCTCATACCTAAAGGAAGCTGTCAAAAACCAAATTCATTCAAGATAATAATTCGATTGAATCTCTTTTGTAGAAGGGCAGGTCCTTCAAAGGATCTGTTCCTTGAAGGGTTCTTTGAAAATCAAAATGAAAAAGGATTGAAAATTTTTTCATACCACCTCAGATCGTTTGTAGCGCCGTCCAGAAGCGTGGCTTTGAAGCATTCTGTGTGCCGTCATTCGGTAGCCGTGAGCGAGTAGAACTGAGGGATAAGGTCATAAGAATTAAGAACGCGTCATTTTGAAGGAAGCTTGAGTTCTAGAACCCGTCAGTTTCATTGGATTTGCAGTAGGACCAGACGATTTTCTACGATTTGTTGGAAAAACAACAAAGTTTGCACGTTGGGAACCAACTGTTCTCATGAATAATGCCATTTTGAAGGCAAAATCTAATCACAGTGTTTCCTGTAATTGCTTTCTGATATGTAATTCCACTCGGGATTACTCATCTTTAGTTCTTGATATATGAAAATTGGTGAAACGACTTGACGCTCGATTGTTCCGCACACCTTCCTATTCAAAAGGGGTCTAATGTCTATTTCAAACCAGAGATTAACATGTTTTCTTGGCTGAGAGCAACAAGCAACACAGGGGAGGAACCATGTTTGAGAACGCTTCAATGAAAGAGGATCATCTGTTCATCCTGTCCGACGCCATTATGGCAAAATTCAGTCCTATCTGTTACAAGTGATCTCTTGTCATGGATTTCTTAGAGATGTTGGGTCATTATTTCAGAAAGGCTTAAGGCTGGAAAGAGATGCGATCAAGTTTCAAATATTTTGCTTATCGAGTTCGCGGTTAGAAAAGTTCTAGTTTTTATAGTTTAGAATTCTGATTTTGCAATTGAAAATGACCTGTTTGATAAAAAATGAATCAAAACCATAACATGCGTTCTAAGGAAAGATGAAAAAAATTTAAAATTCTCAAGTCATGATGGAATCATAATTATAAAATTTTGATTAAAGAGTGAGCTTATAATTCATGAATCAAAATTGTTTGCTTTGTTTGATAACACAATTCCCATTTAAAAAAAAAAATTACTGTTAAAATTTTTACAGTACGCCGTCACCAAACGACACCTTTTGGGTCTATTGAATATTATATACCTTGTCGTAATTTTTTGTCTATAAATGGCGGGGCAACTTTGCTGTTCTGCCACAAGCCCTGTCCTCCTGTCTCTCCCTCCTTGCGTCCCTGTTGTTGTTGCTCCTCCATCTCTTTCGGTCTCTCTTCTCTTCCCTTCCCTGCCTCTCATTCATTCCTTGTTTCTATGTTGTTCCTCATGGAGTCTCTATGTAATAGAGACATGGAAAGGGTTCTGGGGCATCATACTGTACCAAAGAGGGGCCAAATCAAGGCTCAGATCTTCCGTTCATTGTTCAAGTCTCTCTTCGCGATTCTTGTCGTGACAATGACTAAGTTTGAGGTGGATAAGTTTGACGGCAAGATTGATTTTGGTCTGTGGCAAAAACGTGTAAAAGCTATTTTGGTTCAGAACAACTTGCATAAAGCTTTGCTTGGAAAAGAGAAATCAGGGATTAAAGATGAAGATTGGGATGAGTTAGATTTGAAGGCGATGAGTACAATTCAGCTTTGCCTAGCTGATGAAGTGATGTATAATGTTGCAGATGTAGACACTACGACTGATTTGTGGGTAAAATTAGAAAAATTGTATATGTCTAAGTCTCTCACAAATAAGTTGTATTTAAAAAAGCAGCTTTATAGTTTACGCATGACTGATGGGACAAATTTGCTTGAGCATCTGAATACTTTCAATAAATTGATTGCTCAACTTCGTAGTGTTGGTGTTAAGGTAGATGAAGAAGACCAGGCCCTTCTTCTTCTTTCATCTATGCCTAAATTGTATGATCATCTTGTGACTACTATTCTTTATGGAAAAGATACTTTAAAGTTGGAAGAAGTCAGGACTANGAAGACACCCAAATTACGTGGTTCGGATAGACTATTGTCTTCCTACATCCACGGGGAGAAATCAGCAGGATTCTCTATTATGAGAAACATCAAATACAGTGAGGGCAAATAAACTGAATAAAACAAATCCCCTTACAAACAATGTCGCCATGACCTTCTGCCCCAAATCTGTCTCTGTCTCTCTCTTCACGGCATTCTGTAAATCAATAGAAAATGGCTGCCCAATACTTGTTACTAACCTGCCGTACCTTGAAAGGATGATAATCACTCATCTTCTCTCTCCACCATTTGATTGTATGGAAAGACCCGGCAGCAACTTGCGTGGAGACTCCCTTCTTTTCAGCCACGACTTGAGGATCCTCCACCAAAACGCAGCCCACAACCAAAAAGGGGAAAAAACTAATCGAGAGAGAAAAAACTAACTCGAACCCTTACATAAAGTAAAAAGAACGATTTGAATAATGACAGAAATGCCCACTGCTTTACTTGTATATGACAAGTCAAAACAAAACAACAAAACTCCACCTTTTTGGCTTAGTCATAATAAGATCAATCCTGTTCAGTATAAATGTCCCTTCTCCCTAGGACTTCAAACATGCTAACATGCACAAATCTGAGCCAAGCTCAGACAATGGTGAAATTTAGTTGTGGTGAGAGGTTTTGTCAACATGTCTGCTACATTATGTTGCGACTCCACCTTTTGTAGTTGAATTTCACCATTTGCCACAAACTCCCTAATCTTATGATATCTGACATCTATATGTTTAGTTCTTCTATGATAAACTGGATCTTTGGCCAAACATATTGCGCTTTGACTGTCACAATGCAATTTGACATTTTCCTGCATAATACCCAGTTCATTAACAAGTCCTCTTAACCAAACTGCTTCTTTAGCAGCTTCAACTGCAGCAATATACTCTGACTCAGTTGTTGATAAAGCAACAATATCCTGTAATGTAGCTTTCCAACTGATTGGGCCTCCACCTAGAGTAAATATATACCCTGTTGTAGATCTTCTTTTATCTAAGTCACCTGCATAATCTGAATCAACATAGCCAATCAGAGTATCAGAAATATTTATACCTGCCTGAAAT